>OZ007586.1:171200-178700 GCA_963931845.1 Maratus michaelseni | reverse complement strand
TGTAACTCGCCATTAATTCTCAATATTCTAAAACAACTTATGTCATTTCGTAGGATTTTTTCTGCTCTTTCTAAATATGTGCTTCGTTTTTATGTAGCATTATCGATAGTTTAGCAATGAGGGTTTTTTTACAAATTTCCGATTTTTCATTCTATTTGCTGTAACTTGAAAATTATTGAGATCCGGCCAGGCATTATATACTGATTTATGCTCCGTGTGATCTCCTCTATTACCCCTATTAATATTGGACCCCTTTAACGGAACACCCTGTATATACATATATATACATACATATACATACATATATATACATACATATACATACATATATATACATACATATACATACATATATATACATACATATATATACATATATATACATACATATACATATATATACATACATATATATACAGGGTGATTATAAAGAAACTTTGCCAACATCTGCACTTCTAGCGGCCGTTCTATTTAACCGATCAAGATGAAATTTTAAATATAGTTGTTTGAAGGTATGCGCTCGAGATTCTGTGAATGGCAATACAGTGGTGCTCACGGTTACGGTTATAGTTACAGAAACTCGAAAATTTCGAATGGCAACGCCTACTTTTTCCTGTCTCAAAATGTTCAGCGCATGCGAAAACCCTAAATAGCGTTGAAACGGTACCGATATGTCCAAAAACAAACGTGTTATGCATACACAAAGAAGAGTTCTGAAAACCGGCCAACAAAACACGATCTGTGCGCACGCAGTAACTTTGCATATGACACAGGCAAGATACCAATCACAGAACGCCGTTCGCCAGATATTCAGCGGAGGAAGCCTATAAAATACCAAGCGGGTATGCGAAGTCGTCATTCATGAACTCGCACATGCCGACGATATGACTCTTCCTGGGAAAGTTCGCGGTGAATTGATCAAACTCTATTATCTAAATGGGATGAACGCTGCGGAAGCCTTGCGTGTGTATCGCCGCAATCATCGACAACGACGTGGGCCATGTACTCTGCAAGCTGTGCGTGATTTAGTGCGCAAATTCGAAGATACAGGCTGCACCTGTGACAAACCGCGCTCCGGACGGCCAACAGTTTCTGAGGACGTTGTCATGGAAGTGCATCATACAGTGACTACAGGGCACACAGAAACTGCAAGAGGATTATCGCGCTTGTTGGATATTCAGAACACAACGGTCCGCAAGCTCTTGCGCTCAGTACTTCACATGTTTCCCTATCGATTTCAGCGCGTCCAGATGTTGCAGCCGGGTGACCCACAACAACGTCTGGACTTCGCAAATGAATTTTTATTACGATATGATGCTGATAACGACTGGCCACTTCGCATACTATGGACGGACGAGGCGCATTTCACCTTACATGGCAACATTAACACAAAGAATTGTGTGCACTGGGGAGAGACGAATCCTCACGCTGTGGCACCAGTACCATTATTTGACGCCAAAGTGACTGTGTGGTGCGGCATTACAGCTACATTTGTTCTCGGCCCGTTCTTCTTTGAGGAAACGACCCCAGCGGGTCCTGCAACATGTTCTGTAACAGGCTCTCGGTATGCAGCCATGCTGAAAAATTCTGTACTACCGGAGTTGCGTCGGCGGAATGCACTCAATGACGTTGTTTGGATGCAAGATGGTGCACCTCCACATATAGCGAGGTCAGTTAAAAGGCTCCTAGATCAGCATTTTGGTGATCGCATCATCTCACGCCATTATCCTATTCCGTGGCCTGCGCGATCCCCAGATCTGACGCCTATGGATTTCTGGTTTTGGGGATATCTCAAATCCAGAGTTTACCTGTGCAATCCGCAAACATTGTCGGGCTTGCAGGATTCTATACGGCGTGAGATTAGAAACATTCCTCGCGTCATGTTGCGTTCAGCGGTATTGTCCGTCGTCTCCCGCATGCAATGCGTAATTGCTTGTGATGGCACCCATGTGGAAAATGTTTGATGCCAATAAAGGTTTTCTTTTGTCTGATATGTGTTCTCATCATTCAGCAGTTTCTTGTCTCTGTCGAATGCATTATTGCTCGGTGCGCCTTAAAGAACGGTTTGTATGTCTATAACACGTCGGTTTTTGGACATATCGGTACCGTTTCAACGCTATTTAGGGTTTTCGCATGCGCTGAACATTTTGAGACAGGAAAAAGTAGGCGTTGCCATTCGAAATTTTCGAGTTTCTGTAACTATAACCGTAACCGTGAGCACCACTGTATTGCCATTCACAGAATCTCGAGCGCATACCTTCAAACAACTATATTTAAAATTTCATCTTGATCGGTTAAATAGAACGGGCGCTAGAAGTGCAGATGTTGGCAAAGTTTCTTTATAATCACCCTGTACATACATATACATATACATACATACATATATATACATACATACATATATACATACATACATATATATACATACATATATATACATACATACATACATATATATATATACGTACATACATACATATATACATACATACATACATACATATATATACATATACATACATACATATATATATATGTAAGGAATTATCCGGGGACGACTTGGGAGAAATAAGTTGGTGACACATAAATAAGTTTGACTCGGGACCTCTGGACAGATCGAACTCGTTTATTGAAACCTTCCTTCGTACAGACATCTTCGCGCGTTCAGTCGGAGGTCCCGCGAGCCATTTACGTTAAATTTTGAGAACTACATGGCCGAGGGTTTGGCTGACCGCTCAAATGTGCCAAATATCCGTCTTCTTCGACCTTGCATGTGCTTTTAATCAGAATTTAGGATATTTTCCAGCAGAGGGAGAAAGAGTCAAATTGGGAGGATCATTTATTTTAATTGGTCAATTAGCTTTTGATTGATGTCTGGGGTCTTATGCCGACACCAAGGCTTGGCCGGGCCTGGGAGCCGCACCCAACAGACGGCTGCAAGAAATGCAAACTCATCACTTTTAAAACTTAAAGAGATGTCGAAATTGATAGATGAAAGTAATATTTGTGAGGCTGAGAAACAAAGATCACAGGGGCAGATTAGATTTAAGCATTAGATTTATAAGTTAGAAAAAATGTTTTGAGATTTAAAATTTAAATTTTGCATTTTAAAAAGGGTTTATTTTTATCCTGTCATATCCCCCCCCTCCAAGATGAGATCCACCAGATTTGCCTGCAAAACTGGGGGAGCTCTCCTGGAAGACTGAGAATGCCAAAGTGAGTTAAAAAGAAGTGTTTAATTGAGTGAGGCTTCAAAATAAGTTAATGTTAAAGTTAAATTTACAACTAAGATTGGTAAAAAGTGAGGGCTGAATTTTGCTGCTGGAAAAATATTAAAAGTTTACATTTGTACGCATAAAAATTGAGGAAAAATTAAAGATCTTATGGTTTTATGCTAAAAAGTTCTAAATTTGGGATATGGCTCTCGGAACAATCTGACCGAACTTTACATTAAAAACTTGAAAAATATAATAATTATACCACAAAACATACGGAATCTATGAAAACAATAATACAGTAATATTACCACAAAACTATATGAAAAAAATACTAATAAGATAAAGATTAAAATAATAGCCATAAATTTGTTGTTTGTCTTTTGACCATAATTGTATGGATTAAAAGTTTTTTGGCCATTTTTGTGCTATTTTTGTTTAAGTCCTTACATCACAAATTTTCCAAATTTTATATAAAATTATAGTTCTGTACAAAATTATAATTCTGTAAACATATACTATTAATACGAAAAATAATAAATTATTCTAATATCTGAAATAATTGAAAAATATGTTTTTTATATGCAACATATTCACATTAGACAAATACTTGAAAATATTAAATTATGAAAAAGGAACTTGAAATTATTTGTTCACATTTATTCAAAACGTGAAAATATTGCAAAATAAAATTGCAGCAATATAAAATTGTTAAAATTAAAAGCTTATGTAAATATTTAAAAATGATGAAATATACTGTAAAATGGACAAAACAGGTGTGGACATAACAAGTGTAAAATATATAGTTTATTTACAAGGGACTACTGGTTAGGTAAGTAGTTTTATTTATCCTAAACCTTTGGAGGTTTTAGCAAAAATTAAAGAAAAAGAAAATTGAGCATAATTTCTATTTTGGGTGAAGATGTAGATGCAATTTAATTGTAAGCAATGGAATTTACTGTTTTGCAGACTGAGGTGTATTTGTTTTCCCCAGTGTCATCAATAAATCTGAGCAGCAATATAATAAATTACAACTACATCTCACTGTTAGCTCAAAGAAAAAAAAATAAATAATAAATTCCTGCTCTAGACAAGTATAAATCGCAGAACATTTTTCCTTTAAGATTGAGGCCAGAACGCTCTGAATTTTCCTTGCTAGTTTTTACGCAAATAGCAGAAACTTTTTTTATTTTAAGGGTTTTACTACTGGCAAAGGAAAAATTAATTAATAAAACAAAAAATAAAATAATAGACCTTGTTGTCAATCAAAAAGGACAGTGTTTTAGAAGTGCATGGCAACCTGGTGATAATTCTGTTTACTAATGGATCTATTCTTACAAAAATATCAGCAGTCGCCACATTTGCACATGTACATCACTGAATCCTCTTTGATTGCACAGGGGTGTTTTTGGTTGGAGTTTAACCAACTCAAAAACTTAAAAAAAATTGTGGGCTTAAAGATTTAATGGAATGGAACCATGGTCATCTTTAAAACTTGAATGGGTGGATTTAGACACTATTGGACTTACCACGGCAAAAGTGGGTTCACCAAGGTCATGCCTAAACCAACTGGTTAATGAATTGAATTTATTTTGAATATTTAAAATGATAAGGACGGGGCCTTCAAATTTTTCTTTAAAAACTGGTTGGGGTTTAACCAACATATGGGGGTCGTTTAGAGAATGATGGGGGTGTGACATTTTAATTAAAAAAGTGCTAGAGATAATAAAATTGCACAAGAGGAAATGGCAAAACTAATAATATAACATCTAAAAATACGGAATAAATGTACAGAAAAACACAACATTAATACTTACTTACATGATATATAAATTTGCAATTTGATTTGTATGGTTACCAGTTGTGTAAAAATATATTTTCATATGAAAAGAAACTAACTATAATAATGAATAAGTAAAATAGGCAATAATTAAACACACACAAAATCTAGAAATAATACTAAAAATATATTTACAACTTTAAAAAAATTCACCTGGAAAAATTGGGTAAAAACTTAATGAAAAATACTTAGTGAATAGAAAGATGAAACACTGAACGATCACTGTGTAAATGTATCATTTAATATCTTCATAGCTATTTTCTTTCCTGTTTCACTCTTACATGGAAAAAGTTATAAAAAGAAACAAAAATGTTGTCTGTTTAAATGTTTTTACTGGAAAGCATTTATAAAAGTAACTAGTTCAACCCATTTATTTATAATACCATAAATATTAAATTCAACTGCATTTATTTTTTGGTGATCGCACGTATGCTTCACCTGATGAAAAAGAAAAGAAAACTATTGTTATCAAAACTTATCGCAATTAATGTGCATAGCTGGTCATTCCCCAATTTCTTATAACTTTAATAACTTTGCACTTTACAAAAAAAAATAAAGCTAACAAAATTTTAAAATAATAAATTTAAATTTACTTAAGACTTCTAAAATCCCTTTAACCCAACTGTGATATTTTAGAAAAATCTATTTTTAAACTTTTAAAAGTTACACATTGATAACAGCAATTTTTTTTTTTTTTTTTTTTTTTTTTTTTTTTCATTCTTGATATTTCCAGAAGTAACTTTTCAATATTAATTCGTTAAGCAAATAAGTAAATAAAATATTGTTTATTTTAACAAAATCGATTTTTCAAAACACCTTTTGATAAAAGAAATAACGTAAAAGAAATCTATAGTGTGGCTTAATTACTTTTAATACAAAAACTTATTAAAATATTTAAAAATTTAAGCTTCAATTAAAAAATATCAGTTACTTTCAAACACTTAAATGAAGAAATTAAAAAGAATGTAATTAAACTTTAATACTTTTTTTCTACAAAACCATTAAGACGGAAATTTATATAGCAATAAAACTTACCTGTGGATTAAAATATCCAATTTGCTTTAACACACCCACACACACAAACAAAATAAAATAAAATAAAACACAGGGCTTTTTCTGACCCAGATCATTATCGTTATTTGTTCACTAAAGGTACATAAATAACATTTTCCGGTGGTCATTTCAGTGCATCATGAATCACTTTAGTTTAACATGCTCAACTGAAAGAAAAAAAAAAAAGATTTAAAAAATAAATGAAAACTGAATGTTTTTTCCTTTTCTTACTCAGTTCTAACCACAAAAATTTAAAGTCGGGATCGCACAGATAGCGAAGGACACAGATAAATATTTCAGTTCTGTATCAGAGTTTGCGCAATCTTGAAAATCAGCTGTCTCTTTGACCTACATATGTTGAGGTTATAAAAGAGTTTTTCGAAAGATTCAGTTTGATCTTCAGTGAGTCTAAAGTTAATAAATTGACGTGGTTTGCAACTAGATAAGTTTCTTTTTGACGATAACAGAGTGAGAAAAAAAATGTTTCTTGGTTGAGGACCGGAAATACAGCAAATAAATTTCAGCATAAAGGATGTTTATTTTCGGTTTTTCTCAGATGAATACGAAAATTATTTGAATGTTATCTGGCGAGTAAGCACACTAAATAAAATAATTTGATGTTGGAGGAAAAAAAAAAGTTCTTTTTTACCGGCCATCGGGGGGAAAATTATTTTTCTTTTCTAGGTGACTATATTCAGTTTTTATACACAATAAAAGTTCTTGATGGTAAAATGCACTTTCTTGAAAGACTATAAGGACCCGGTACTCATTATTTTTCAGCAGTCTCATGATATTTCCGAGTGTAGCCAGGCGACGAAACACGAAAAGGGAGTTTGTATCCGCAAAGGTATGCTCAAAAACATCGTTCTCTTTCTCCAATCGAATGTCACATTAATTACAGGCAATATTCTAAGATTGTTCGTGGGTCGATTGCGCCGACACAACTCTGAAACTATCCGAATTTTTCATGGCACAAGTGGATTTTGTCCTTTATCAAGTTCTGGAAGAAAGGCTGGGATTTTCCCGAAGTAGGCGACCGTCATGCCGACTTTATAAAATGTAAGGAATTATCCGGAGGACGACTTGGGAGAAATAAGTTGGTGACACATAAATAAGTTTGACTCGGGACCTCTGGACAGATCGAACTCGTTTATTGAAACCTTCCTTCGTACAGACATCTTCGCGCGTTCAGTCGGAGGTCCCGCGAGCCATTTACGTTAAATTTTGAGAACTACATGGCCGAGGGTTTGGCTGACCACTCAAATGTGCCAAATATCCGTCTTCTTCGACCTTGCATGTGCTTTTAATCAGAATTTAGGATATTTTCCAGCAGAGGGAGAAAGAGTCAAATTGGGAGGATCATTTATTTTAATTGGTCAATTAGCTTTTGAT
>OZ007586.1:0-155000 GCA_963931845.1 Maratus michaelseni | reverse complement strand
ATGCAATTAAGGATTCTTTTTTCGTTCTTTACGTTTCTAGTACTTCTAAACATGCAACGAAAATGAATCGCTCTGAGCTTCTTCTTTCGAACCATTTTTAAAAAATACATTTAGAAGCAGATCATCGTTTTACTGTTTAAACGGGCGGGACAAAATCTATAACCTGTATTGTTAGGTGCAGCATCGTTCACTTTTTTGGATGTTTTCTTTGAAATATTTAGCTATTAATTATAGTTTTGAAAGAAACTTTCTTTCACCATTGTTTTTGCCTCAAAATAGATATACGGTTAAAAACTACACATGTTAAAAGAATGGCAACTAGTAGAAAAACTTTACTAACAAACGGGATATATGGGTGGGGTTAAATTTATATCAGGGCGGGTACTCATTGACGAATAGTCTAAGCAAGGTGTGGAACTGAGTAAAAGTTTAGATTGTTAGTGTGATGACAACTATAAAGAACAAATATATATATTTTTTAATTGCTACAGCCTTATTTCTGATAGGAAATGTGGCATCATAACATAAAAATTTTAGCCAATGCTGAGACCAATTAAAACAAATTTTAAAGAGGGGTTGTTTAGTGATACAAGATGTTAAAAAAATGTGTTTTCAGCAACATACATTGCTTTAAAAATTAAGTACAATTATGTAAAACAGCATAGAAAATTTAAAGAATTAATAAAAATAAAATAAACAGATTGAATGAATTAATGTTACAAAAAGAAAAAAAGAAAACTGTATACGCAACGTATACAAATATTAAATGAATCAAATGAGGGGTTTATTAAATGATGCAAGATGTTACAGAAAAGAGGGGTTTTCATCGACAAATATTGTTTTACTATGAAACACAGTATATAAAATTTAAATATACAAATAACAAACAGATTAAAGAAATTTAAGTTATAAATATAAAAAAGAAATATATACACAATATACACAAATGTAAAATGAATCTAATGAGGGGCTTTAAACCTTTGAGGGGCGGTGGTATATATTATATACCACCTAATTTTAATCCGATTCAAACCAGAAACTTTTAATTAAATTTTACTTTTTTAACTTTGACGGGAATATGTTGAAAAATTGCCTTTCCTTATTTTTAACTAAATTCTTTCCTAAATTCCGGTGATAATTCAACGTTACAGGAGCACAAGTGCTTGCCCCTGAAAGGGTTATATGATACAAGATGTTATAAAAAAGATGTTTTAAGTGACAAACATTTACTATGAAAAACAGTATAGAAAATTTAAATAACTAAAAATTAATACAAATAACATAAAAGATTAAAGAAATCAAAGTTAAAAAAAGAATATATATATATATATATATATATACACAAATGTAAAATGTATCTAGTGAGGAACTTTAAATGATACAAGTACCTATAAAAAAAAGTTTTAAGCGACAAATATTGTTTTAAAAATTAAATTAAATTATAAAATATAGGATAGAAAATTTAAATAAAATTTAATAAAAATAAAAACAGTTTAAGGAAATTAAAATTCCCAAAATAAAACTAATACAATATGCAATATATACAAATATTGAAAGCCTATAGACCACGCACCAAGAACAACTAAATAATGTTAACATTATTAATAGGACATAGTGAAGTTAAAATAAAAGCACTAAATATTACAGTAATTAAAATGTTGGAATAAATTATATGTTACAAGAGTAATTTGACTACAAATTTTAACTATAAAGTAAAATTTACAGCCCAAGCAATTATGGAAATGAAAATAAATATTTATTTTGTAAATACATATGTTCCATTTTCGCGAACAGGGTGTCAAAATTAATTACAACTTTTAAAAACCTGAATAGGTTAAAAAAAATTGAAGCAATTTTGAATTTTAAACTGAATCAGAACATGAAATTTGAGATTAAACCACTTAAATTAAAATATTAATGAAAAGCGAAAACCAATAAGTCTATCACTGAAACAATCAAAACATAACTAACACATTTCTCAGTAAATATAGCAAGTAATGGGGTTAAAAATACCTCATTTTAAAGATCGCAAAGAGTGAAACGAAAGAAAATAAACAATGTGAGACACACTTTTCTCATTAGGAAGTTAGAACCTGGTTACTAAGCAAAAAAGAGCTAAGTATAAACATATGAATAGGCGAGCTCCAAAGAACAAAACTGTTCTCCCTTTTGTTCGGCAAGCAGAGATAACAGCACTGGCGCGCCTTTGCTCTTTCGATTCACGTTGTGCATTCGATACAGAATGCTATTTCTTGTAGTTTATTTTGAATCGAATTTTTAAAACACATTAAATGCAGAAACATAAAATAAAGTAATTCAAACCAAAAATATTATACAGAAAATGGATAGATGTAAAATGCAAATTTTTATATAATTAAAATATATATATAATAGTATTTTTCAACCCAGTGATAGATGTATTCATTTTTGACACACACACAAAAAAAAATGCCTGCATACTTTCGAAAAATTTTCCTTTGCAATATGCTAATTTCTTTCATGCTTTGTTTATTTTCCTGAAATGCCACGGAGCCCCTGAAAAGTATAGGCGGAGCCACAAGGGCTCTGCAGAGCACACTTTGGGAACCTCTGCTGTAAACTATTGCTATAAGATAAATAAAGATTGTCTACTGAGATAACAAGATGCATCAATTTTATCCGATTCTGAAGAAAGAAAAGGAAAATTTGTAAAAGTGAAGCTCATTCAAATTTTCCATAAAGTATTTAAAGAGGAATTATTTGTTTGAAGAATCTGAGAAAGAGCTCCATCTAGGTAGGAAAATTAAAAGAATCTAACCTCCAAAATCAGCTTTTTTATTCCTCCTCAGAAATAAATAGAGAAAAAAAAATAGGATCTTTTTTAATTTATTTCCATATGAGTTTTAAAGAAAAATCCTTATTTTCACACATAAGAAATAGATTCAAGAAAAGCACACAACATAATAACAGATTTAGAGGAAAAATACTACAACTCTTTATTGTAAACATTGAAAGAGTTGTAATTAAAAACCCTTTTAGATTGTCCTTTCTTTAGTTTATTTATTATGAATACTTTTGCAATTCTTTATTTATGCTTCTATTTTTCATACGCTAAGTTATCCTATATTGCAAAATTCTGTACAGTATCCATGATTCTCATATTGAATTTAACTGTATGAGATCATGGTATGCATAACACAGTAATAGTGATGATATGCAAGTTTTGAAATTACCTGAGTGATATCTGCTTTCATTTCTTGTAAGCCTACGTTGAGCTCTTCTTTTAGCTCTAGTAGATGGACTAGCAGCACCTATTAAAAGAAAAACATATCCTATATTAAACAAATTACAAGTGAAAAAATGTAAAGCTTCGTGAAAATCAATTTCATGTTATCCGATTACATTTTTGCTAATGTTCTCTATTCCTTGAAGAGGAAAGGATTGGATTGCAACTAAATTAGTTTCATTGTGAAATAGTTAGCAAAATATTATGAATCATGATAATAAAAAAAAAAGTCACCAATTTAGTCAATAGTAGATGTTTTGGCTTACACTGCTCAATCCTTCTCCAATCACAACATGAATATTAGTATTTAGGTTAAACTTGTTTTAGAGTAAATCATATACTTTATTAACATTTTCCAACAAAGTTGAAAAGTGTTTATGAATTCGGTTTGTCTCTCTGTCCATGCTCTAAATTGCATAAATATTCTCGGATTCTCATGCAATTGATATAGGTTATTGAGGTTAGATATTGAAAATGAAGTATGTAGCATAATTGTTTTACAGGGGCACTCAAAAGAATGCCATTACATTATGGGGAAAAATCTTTTACAGAGCATTTTAGTGATGTTACTCTATTTCGAATATATTGAAATTGATATACAAGGTGGCCATAATTAAACTGACGGTACTCAGAATGTTCTGTAGCGCGATGTAATTGCGAGAATGGCGACAAAGTTTGTAGGAAGATTAAACAAGACGGGGGACGAAGGATTCTGCAGGAAAAAAATTTAGTTTCAAAAGTCACCGCCAGGGGAATATGTGGCGCTGTGTATTCGAAAAAGAGTTTTTCAAAAAAGAAGAATCAATACTGAAATAAAATTACTGTTTATTTAGCACATCCAACTTATTGTGAAAAATAAGCCTTCATTTAATGTTTTTAGTCTTACTGCCTCAGATATACTTTTAAACACAGGCATTCATTAACTTTCATTCATATTTTCCCTTTATTTACATTCATTTAATCTCAGTTGTTTTTCAAAACATCATATCAGCTTGCTGTTTTTTTTTCTCCAACGTCATTAGCTTATCTGGATTGCATGTTTATTTTTAACCACTTGGACTGGGGTATAAATGTTGTAACACCACGTTATCATTATGTTTTTTTTTTTTCTTTTAATGAGTTCAAGAAACCATTTTGCCTTGTCAGCATAATGGAGTTTCATTTTATTGGACGTTTTATTTGACCAGATGTTTATTTTATTCCAATGGCATGCCAGCTGTAGTTATTATTCATTTTCTTTTTGTTTGGTTGAAAGTAGAAGATGTTTTCATAAATAGTGAAAGATGTTTGTGCTACGTATGTTATGTAGAGTTATCAAATGTATTACAAGTTTATTCAAACATCCTATCCTGAATTAGATGTTGTTAATGGATATTATGAAAATGAGACTGAATATTTTTGCCACGTTGTCATTGTTAGCCATTTAAAATATTTCGTGATGTAAGTTTATTTTTCATACTTTAAGTTTATTTATATTCTGTTTGAATTTATTTTTAAATGTTTTTTTGTTAATAAACGTTTAATTTATTTAAAACAACTTGTTTTATCATTGTTTATTTTACACTCTGCCACACTTTGCCATTTATTTTTCAGCTTCCAATACTCTGCTTATAATTTAATAAAATTTCAGAAGCCAGAATTCTTGGTGTATGCACCGGCTGTCCCGATATACCGGGACTATCAATAAACATTCAAACGCCACGCTTCAGTTATTCCCCAAAGCAGAATATGCTTAAAAGTGCAACACACGTTGCAGAACAATGGGCTTCTCTGCAGAACATTTCAAATGAAATGTTCTGCATATATTTTATATTCTTGATCATTTCAAGTGAAATGTTTTATATATTTTTTTTTCATTTTTGGAGGGAGAGGGGTGGGGATGGACTGAATGCAAAATGTCTTTTGCATTCTATAAAAGATGAAATTGCACTCCTACATATACAAGAACATCACCCTGTATTTTTCTTTTTTACTCCTGCAGAACATTTTTGATCAGCTGAAGGTTCGTTGCAGAACATTGCAAAATATTCTGCTTTGGGGCAGTTATTTTCATTCACGGCATGCAGCGATGTTCGATTGAGACGATAATCGAATGTTCGATTGGCATAGTACGCTTTCGTTCCAAGAGATGACACCAGACAAGTCTTTGTCTGATTCGCCAATCTCGTGATCATTCATGTTTTTGGCCACGCGTCACTTCCGTGATCTTTCTAGAAATGTGTTTTCATTGGCAAGTATATGTTTGGCAAAGTATATATACGCATTCCCTCGATTGTTTAACGCGGTTTTGTTTTGATTAACTAATCATCTCGTAAGCAATCATTTTAGAATGGCTGCAGTGATGGATATTAATGGATATTATGAAAATGAGACTGAATATTTTTGCCACGTTGTCATTGTTAGCCATTTAAAATATTTCGTGATGCAAGTTTATTTTTCATACTTTAAGTTTATTTATATTCTGTTTGAATTTATTTTTAAATGTTCTTTGTTAATAAACGTTTACTTTATTTAAAACTTAACTTGTTTTATCATTGTTTATTTTACACTCTGCCACACTTTGCCATTTATTTTTCAGCTTCCAATACTCTGCTTATAATTTAATTAAATTTCAGAAGCCAGAATTCTTGGTGTATGCACCAGCTGTCCCGATATACCGGGACTATCAATAAACATTCAAACACCACGCTTCAGTTATTCCCCAAAGCAGAATACGCTTAAAAGTGCAACACACGTTGCAGAACAATGGGCTGCATATTTAAAATGCATATATGCTGCATATTTAAAATGCATATATGCTGCATATTTAAAATGCATATATGCTGCATATTTAAAATGAAGGCTGGTCTCTTAAAACCAGCAGCTTGGTATTCAAGTGTAGTATGATTTGTTTTTAATTATGTTTTATCTACATTTATGATTTATAATAGCCAATAATATGAACTATGTGATACTGGACTTGCATCTATAAAATCATTGTTGAAAGTAATTTTTCAAATAAACCAAACTGGATTATAAGTTGTTGTCTTCAATTTGAAATCTTCACATGATGAAAACATTGTTTATTGATTTTGTATTTGAACCCCATTTAGTGCAACATTTTTCTACAGAATTATTGAGCCATTTTTACATCATAATTCAAGGCATAACTTTCAGCATATTGCTACTCTGCGTTATCTGCTTCTTTAATAAGTGTTATTTGGGACTATCGCTTTAGCTAACGCTGCTATTGCCTAAGACAACTCAGGTTCGATGTGGCCGCCGTTTTTGTGGACCACATATTGCATTCTGTGCACAGCATTTACAATAGCAGAGATTAACATGTCTGCAGGAATCTCCCGTACAGTTCGCGATATGTTATCCTTCAACATAGAGAGGTCTTTGACACCTCTGTGATAGACCTTGGACTTTAGGTAATCCCATAGCCAAAAGTTGCAGGGTGTAAGATCAGGGGACCGAGGTGGCCATGCAGTTGGAAAACAGCGGCTAATGTCTCTTTCTGTTATTTGGGACTATGGCTTTAGCTAACGCTGCTATTGCCTAAGACAACTCAGATTCGATGTGGCCGCCGTTTTTGTGGACCACATATTGCATTCTGTGCACAGCATTTACAACAGCAGAGATGAACATGTCTGCAAGAATACAGTTCACGATATGTTATCCTTCAATGTAGAGAGGTCTTGGACACCTCTGTGATAGACCTTGGACTTTAGGTAACCCCATAGCCAAAAGTTGCAGGGTGTAAGATCAGGGACCAAGGTGGCCATGCAGTTGGAAAACAGCAGCTAATGACTCTTTCTGTTGTGAATTTCTATTGTAGCAGCTGCTGCACCCGTAAAGCAATATGTGGTGGGGCTCCATCTTGCATGAAAATGATTTTCTCCAGGCATTGTCTTTGCTGAAGTGCCGGAATAACAAAGTTGTTTAACATTTGGCGATATTTGTCTCCGGTAACAGAACAAGTTACAGGCCCTGTCAGAGTAATGTTTTCATAGAAGAATGGACCTATGATCATATCTGCTGTGGAACCACACCAAACAGTTATCGTTGGTGAATGCAAAGGAATTTCCTTGAATGCTCTTGGTGACTTGTTATCCCAAATTAGGCAGTTTTGGGTATTTACAGAATTACATTCAGGTAAATGTGGGCCTCGTCCCCCCATAAGATTTTCCAGGGCCAAGCATCATCCAACTCCATTCTGGCAAGAAAAGTGAGAGCAAAAGTCAATCGCTTATCATGGTCGGTGTGACGTAACTCTTGTACACGGCTGATCTTGTACAGATAGAAGTGGATAATCTTTCGTAGGACTTTCCATACCATACAATACGGCTAGAGATGTAAAATTTCCGGAAATTTTGAAGTGGCAGAAAAAAAAACAGTTTTTTTTCTGGTTTCTTTCTGGAAAAATTGATTTTTTACAAATATTTCTCAAAAATAAGTTACACTTTCTTAAAAGACATAAAATAATAAACATTTTTTAAATTTCTGCATACTAAAGAACATTTTTTTTTTTTTCACTTTACATGAATATATTACAAAAAAGAAAAAAAAAAGCCAGCTTTTAAAAGTTAGCCTTTCAGTCTCATAATTTTCACAGTAGCTTTTCTTGCTTAATTTAACATCATTGTTTGTAATATATCATGTCTCTGTTGAAATGATTTTTCATTTGCATTTGTTCAATTACCAGTAGAGATAATAAAAAAACAAAAAACAATATGAGTTTCAACCAGTATCACTGCAGTTTGAAAGCAAATTTAAGTCCCCTCTATATAGTATTGCTTTGTATATAAATGATGCCATTTTAAAGAAACAAATTATTGTAGTTGTGACATTATAAATATTATCATTTTTATATCTTCTATTGCTTAAAAATTGATAATAATTTACAATATTACAATTTTATTTTCATACAATTAGAATTTTCATTAATTGTGTATTTAGTTTTGGTATTAGCTTTCCAGTCTAAACCTAAATAAACCCAATGTTTTGGTTTTAGTTCAAGTTTTAGATTCTTGATATGAAAGTAATATATATATGTATGTATATTTCTTTACTGAAATTGATATAAAACAGGTGGATTTTTTAATACTTCAAAATATTTAGTTGAAAACAATTTTTATCAGAAAATTTACATTTTCTTTGCAAAGTCTGGCCATGCTCTCCTGAAAATTTCCTTGATTTACCAGTCATGTTTTGTTTGACTTAGACATCCCTTTGTTAATATACTTCTAATTTTACTTCAAATTTCTTCATAACTATAACTTTCTAGTCTACACTTAAAAATATTGTTGCACATTGATTTCTGGGTAACTAATCAACTCTTTATGATGTTTTGTTAATTTTATTATGCTTTACTAGCTCAAAAATTGAAAGGTGGCAAAGAACTTTAGCAACTTGATAGCAATCATAAAAATTAGTGATAAAATCATTCATATAGGTACCAAAATATGGCATATATATAAATTTTGGAAATCCTACCCTAGCTTTGCTTGACACATTAAACAAATAAAATGGAATCTATCTGTCACTCCAAACATTCATATGCATTGGCTATATTCAAGAAAAAGAAAAACCATTATCATCAACCGAACCAGATTTTACTGCCTTCTGATTATTTCGCTATAACGTTTGATAAATTAATTAGAATTGAACCAACTGTATTGCATGATATTTTCGATTAAATTATCTTTCCAGTGGTATAGCTTTTATGGTATAACTAAGAAATATTGGGTGTTAGAGCCATCAAATTTCAAAAAACATTTTTCCCCAAAAGGTTTCCACAATTTTGGCCACAACTGTATATACAGCTAGATAGGAGATTCATTGGCAATTTCAGCTGTTATGTGACATGTTTTGTTATTCTAAAATCATCCCATTTCTGGAGTATTCAGAATGGAGATTGAAAAGAATTCCGTATTTTTTGAAGGGTCCTATGTTTTAAGGTAAAAAAAAATTGTAAAGGATCCTTAATAGGACTCAAGTTCTTCCTAAACTGCTTACATATCATATTTTCTATGTTAACATTTTCGTGGGAAACACTAAGCCTGATAAAATATAAAGAAAAAATATCAGAATGCAGCCATAATAACATTTTGAATATATTATTTTATAAATTAAATTTCAATTTTTCCAATTCGGAAAAATTAAAAAATACCCCTTCAGAAAAAAACGGAAAAAAAACAGTTTTTTCCCAAAGTTTCCGTTTTTTTTCCGAGCATTCCCATCTCTAAATACGGCATATCCAGATTCCGAGCTATCCCACGAGCACTGGAAGTGGTAGCAATATTGTCGACAATCGTCGTTGCCACTTCTTCGATTGTATCCTGTGATACCGGTTTTCGTCCTCTGCCTGACTGAACATTTAGAGAACCTGTTTTCTCAAACTTCTCAACCATTGCTTTTAAACCATTAACTGACAAAGGACCGTTACCTTTACGCATTTTTTTGTGGTTTCTAAAAGCACAAAGAGCAGGTGGCGCATTGCACTGGTTGAGGTAAAAGAATTTGACTAGTAGAGCTCGCTCAACTAAAGAAGGAGACATTATGAAAGATAACTTTCAATGAAATTGCTTCTAACAGTAGCACATTACCTTTTAAAGCCGAACAAGCTGGCACTGGGCCAAAAGATGTAACATGAAATTTGAATAAAGAACTTCTTCTGCTGTTGCTTTCTTTGGGGCTCTGTAAGTGAAATTGCAGATAAAGAAACTTTAGCAGTGTTTATGTAAATTTTTAGCTTTTTATAAACTGTTACTGTTTTGAGCTTGGATTAAATTGCTAAATTCGTTAAATAAATGGTAATTTATTTCAGTATTGATTCTTCATTTTTTGAAACTTTATTTCGAATACACAGCGCCACATATTCCCCTGGTGGTGACTTTTGGAACTAAATTTTTTTTCGTTGAATCCTTCATCCCCAGTCTTGTTTAATCTTCCTACAAAATTTGGCGCCATTCTCGCAATTAGATTGTGCTACAGAACACTCTGAGTACCGTCAGTTTAATTATGGCCACCTTGTACATCGCTGAAGTGCACTACAAGATGCTTACTATTGAATATGATAGTTCAATAGTTCAGTTGTTCTTTGCCATATTTTCATGTTTGTTAAAATGGGTTAATGTCCAGGTAGCTGTCAACATAAAGGATGAATCTAGAGAGTCTTCAAAGGGGGGGGGGGGGGGGGGGAGGGGGCGATATCAGAAATTTGGAGGTTAATATCCAACCCGCAGTCTTGGCCGGGGCGGGTCTAATTTTTTTTAAATTGCGGGTCAGGTTTACTTTTTTTTTTGCTACAGGTCGGGTTTGGGACGGGTTGACACATACTTGTTTACTGCGGGTTGGGTTAACATTTTTTTTGGTACGAGATGGGTTCGGGTTAGGTTAATTTTTACTTTTTTTGCTGCGAGTTGGATTGACTTATACATTTTACTTACCCATCATACGTAGTATAGGGTAAGTCTTGTAATCGTTTTGAAAATCGAAATTTTTTTTTGACGGATTTACACGTTTCAGACACTGGAGATTCCGAAAAACATATTTTTAGAAAAAATTTTTTGCCATCCATCTGTGTGTCTGTAAACGCTCTATCTCCCGAAAAAATTGAGATAGAGACTTGCAATTTGGTATGTACTTAGTATGTAATAATGGGAAGAAGCCTATTTCATTTCAATAACCTCGATTAACCGGAACAATTTTTTTCGGACTCTCGAAATATTCGTTCTGATAAAAGGTATATAAAAATTTTCGAAATTGTTTATTTTAAGAAATGAACATAAAAGACAATAAAAAAACATAAATTTTGCATAAAGCATGAAGTCGATCGGATAATTAGTTGCCAAGATATTTGGAATCCTATTTTCCACACTCTTCGATTTTTCATGACCCTGTATTTCATCCAAATTTCACTTCTAAGATATATTTTAATTGGAAATTTGACGCTTAATCAGATGCAATAAACCGCTAGTTAATAGGATTATTATTTTTGGAGTTATAAGGATGTTTCTTTCAAGCAATTCAGTAATCGAGCCTTTAAAGTTTATGACGTCATCAAGCCACGATTTTATTTGAATTGCAATGCATTTTATAAGTAGTTTACACATTTCTATTTTAATATTTTACATTATGCATATCCATGATGGGTAAGTATTACGGTGGCCCCCAACCACTAGTTTCCTGTGGGTCGGGTTGACTTACATTATCAGGTTCTGTTTTTTCACTCTTGAGTGTCGTGTTCGGGTTGATCCGTTTTTTAAAAAGAATGTCTAAAATATTTTTTACCAATAAAATCTATATGCAGTAAAAATTTCATAACGGACAGTCCCAAATAGCGGAAAGCTTTATGTAGGTAATACTTTTTAAATCTTTATTTAGTAAAACCTCCGAATTACGAAACCTTGGAGCCGTCGAATTTATCTGCAAATTCAGAAGTAATAGCATTTACAGTAAGACCTCCATACGGTCACTTCTGAAGAGCAGACAGTCCCCAAATACAAATATTTGCATATTTTTGCACACGCCTCCGAGTAAAAGATAAATTCGGTGACACCTAGGTATCCATAATTTAAATGTTTTACAGTATTTGAATATTAATGAGTATATATATATATATATATACTATATGTTATATTTCTATATAAAAGAAAATCGAAATTAGAGATATAATTGCATACTACATTTTATAATTCTATTAAAATATGAATTCTCTTTCATTTCGATTTCGGGAGGACAAAGATATTTTTTGGGGTTCGGAAGGACAAAGATTTTTTTTTTGGGGGGGGGGGGGGGGGGAGGTTCAATTTTGGTTACAATAGAATTTTCCTGTTCGGTTTAGAACAACCTGATCCGCGCAGGTCTTTAGGTGGAATTTTAAGTTATATGTTTAAGAGGAGGAGTTATTTTAAATGAGATTTTTGTAGTATCTTAAAAATTGCCCAAGGCGCTACATTTTTTAAGAACTTCAAAAACTCGCAGTATTAAAAATTATGGTATAAAAAAATACAGTAGTCTCTAGGAAGCGATAGTAAACTTTTGAATTGTTTTGGACACTTAAAACACAGCCTATGCTACTGATCTTGTATTCTTATATGTGTATGATAAATAGCAATGATTTTGTAAATGTGTCGGAAAAAAGAGAGTTTGTTTTTGAGAACTAAACTTACAATTCATTAAGGCTTATGGCCTATAGTACCGAGCCCTGTTTTCTGGACTATGGGCCCTGGGGTGCTATAGAGCATAAGTCTGTCAGGTTGTCAGCCTAATGTGGGACCATCAATGTTTAGTTACCAAGTAAGCTTGGTACTCAATTTATAGACTCCGAATAAATGAAGGCCTGAGTTAGCCTTGATCAGTCTGCAGTCGAACTGGGGACCTGTAGCATGGTAGTGAGAAGCGCTGACCATTACACTACTGGGCTTATTTTTGTTGAGAATATTAACCAAAATAATAAACAAATGTTGTAAATGCCCTTACCTTTTTAATCTTTATCACTCTTTTTTAAGCGTATTTTTTTTATAATGGAAGAAGCCCAATTTACTTTGAAATTTTGTTCCTTCTTCTGGTTCTGTTTTAAATAAAATGTTGCTTGTTTTTTTATTTTCATTTTCCTCATGAATTACATAGGCTGGAACACCAGTTTTTCTCGCTTTTCGCAACAAACACCTCAAATTTTGAATGTGAATCTCTGTTATCTATCACTTTGCACATGTAAGCAATTGCTGTATCACTTGATTTTTTTTACTCTCACTGCTAGTAAATTACAGGGAGTGGAGGACAGGAGGGAGTGAAGATTATCGTAGATTATGCTAACTTGAGAAAGTTGTCGCCAACTAGACAGATGTACAGTGTACAGTGAGTGTACAGATGGGTACAGTGAGACTGGGCGAGCTCTCCTCCCTGTAACATTGCCTATGACGCAATCGACGTACTGGACCTTGTAATAAAACATCAAAAGAAACAACGAAGACTGATATTGCGTTTTTAGAAAATCATGTTTTTTCTAACAAAAATAAAAATTAATAATTTATTATTTTTTAGGGGAGCAAAATAAATATTTCTCTAGTTTTTTCTGTGTTTATCGTATTTTTGTTAGTAAGTAAATAAATTTTGAAAACAATTGAAAGGTTTGGGAATCAAATAGAATTTTTTTTACAACCAAATGTAGCTTGTTTAGTGCTTCTCGGATATATGCAAAAAGGTGAATTTGAAGAAATTTTGAATGGCTGTAAATAAAAAAGTATTGAAGCCAGAGATAAAAAAAATTAGGGGGTTATTTGATACCATATGTTTATTGAATATGCCAAGTTTCATCAAAATCGGTGACCATGGGTGTACTGGTATGGTTGAATTGAGATGAAATGACCTAATATTGAAATATTTTATAATTATATATAATGCAATTTAATTATTATTTATAATTTGTCATTTTTTAAAGGAAAAAAATTCATATTTTTTGTGCAACAAAAACCAATCAACCCATTGCTTGTATCATGTATTCATGAGCGTGTTATGATCGCAAACGATGCAAATTCTTGTTTACAGGAATAAGACTCATATTAGGTATTTTATTATTTATGTTTGTTTACTTATTTTCATTTAATTGTCCTTTTACAAATTGTCTTGATTTAGCAGACACGTTTAAAAAACAGTCTATGATGAAAAAAAATCCGCTCAGCCACCTGTAAATCAGCTTATACATAGTGCTATTTCTTACTTACGAAATTTAAAAAATAATAAAGCCTACACATAGTTTCTGAGCTTTCATAAATATAAAAATATTTTAATTTGGTTCGTAATTAAAGCAGATATTTTAAGATTCTTATTTTACAAGTCTCCCCTACAATTGTAATAAATCTCACCCCGCCTCCAGGATAGAGTTTCTTTCAATGGGGATCTCTGTTTTTGATCATTGCATTAGCAACATTTCGGAGAAGCCAGTTCAAGAAAAAGCTGGTTGAGAATAGGTTTTTAGAAATTCTTCGTGCTTTATTCTCGGATTATAATATGTTTTATTTTTACAATGAGATCCGATTCACGTATAAGTAAAAATGAGAAGTTAAAGCTGTTTGCTCTCTTGAATCCTACAACACTGTTTTTTCTTTTTCTTTTCAATTTCATTCAGAAAATTGGAAAGTATAAGTACCGTAAAATACCGTTAATCCGCCCTTCCCGATTAAGCGCCCCCCTCCCACTTTGTAAACAAATTGGAAAATTCAAAAAATCCCGAGAAAGCGCCCTCCCCCAAAAGAAATTTCGCCGTGCACGTCAAGATCAACACCAAAAATTTTATCTCCCGAGTTTTTTTTTTTTTTTTTTTTTTTTTTTTTTCCCCCGACGAAACAGAAAGGCGTGACGATTCTTTGATATATCGCAAACATGTACAACACATTGTCGATCTGAAAAAGCAATATAACTATACATTAGTTTTGCTGTAAATTTAGCTCCATGGCGATAGATTATAAAAATATCGATAGTGAAAATTTCTCATGAAATCAGTTAAAAAAATCTGTATTTGATGCTGTGTGGAAAATATTTTGATTAAAAGAGTATCTATTTATTTTATTAAAGAATTTATAGTTGTATTTAACATATTATTATGAAAACAAATCACGAAACAGAATATATCGATTGATTGATCAGATCAATCGATCTGTTGATACACAGTCGAATTTGTAGCATAATTTGTGCTATATTTGTGGTAGTAATGTTTTTTTTTTATAATCTGGCAACACTACCAATTCGTTCTATATGTTCTCAATTTTTGCGATTTGTATTATTTATTTAGCATTTATAGATACAAAACTATGATTAAAAAAAAAACGGGTATTTAATCTTCCTAACTTACAACAGATGGCGACACCACATAAAATGTTACTAGTTCTCGAAATAATTACTTCAGGACATTTTCAACGGCAATTTCTCAGTGTTTTTTAATTATTTTAAATTATTAAGTTACTTTTATTTCTCTGTTACCATATTAATGACAGATATTAGTGTTATTACCCTAATTTCCTACCTATAATCCGCGGATTATACGTTAAAAAACTTTATTTTTCTTGTCATGCCGATTATACGCGGCTGCGGATTATCTGCGATTTTTTTTCCTACTCAATATCTTTGCAAATGTCAATAAACATAATTTTTTTGAGCAAATTTGCAAATATCTTTCTTAAAAATCAACAGATGGTGCGACCGCGTAACTTATTAAATCTTGTTAAGAAAAGTCATACCATTATTTCATATCTAGGTCTTACTGCCTCAAATACACTCTTTAAACACAAGCATCCATTACCATTTACTCATATGTCATCTTTATTTACAGTTATTTAATTTGAGTGTAAAGTTCATAAACAGTACATATCAACGTAACTTTATTATAAAAACGTAATTATTTTATTATTAAACGTAAAAAAGTACTTTTAACTTACCAATAATCTTTTGATTTCCGTTTTATATTAACAACTGATTCCTTAAATCCATTTATTTCATGCTTTACAATAGTTTTTAACTCATATTTAGTTTACAAACATCGCAGTCTATGCTTCATCCATTATAGCTATTCATTCTCCGCATACGGCGATATTCGATTCAACCGATAATCGAATTGCGTAGTAAGCTTTTACTTCGACAGATGGCGCCACACAAATCTTTGTCTGATACGCTGATCGCGTAATATTAAATTATAAATAAGACAAAAAAAATAACTAGTACAAGGATTTTATATTTAATTTAAACAAATATTTAAGTAATTAACTTACTTAATTATAATTTATATTAAGTAATGTAAATCTTCTGAATTTATTCTTACTTATGTTGCAAATGTTTTGTACTGAATTATTAATTTTTTATTTCAGATTTATTTATTTATCAAGTGTTATATTAAATACAAAAGTTAAAAATTGAAATATTTTACAATAGATTCAATATTTTTTCTCTTATGGCTGAACATTAGTCCTGTAGATCTTGTGAAATTTTCAGGAAATTAGGGTATTTATCTAAATGCATTCCAGTTTCAAAGCTTCTGAAATCCAGAATTTTCTATAATCTGAAATCACCATTAATCGTGTATTTATACTGTTTTTCTATTTTGTCTATCATTTTTTTTTTCAAAATGTTTTTCTTTTGTTACTTTATTAAAATAATGCATGCTTTGCGATGATCAGCTCTCCCCTCCCCCCCCACCACCCATAAATATCATATACTACAGTTTTAATACCGTGCAAGCGCCCCCCCCCTGCTTATTTTACGATTTTCCATCGTGTTTAGGGGGGCGGATTAACGGGATTTTACGGTAGTATTAGAAATATTTTGTGGATTTTTCATTTACGTGAAATCTGTAAATTGTTTTGTCTTATTTATTTTATTTATTTGTACACGACTGCTTTCTTTGAATACGTCACTTTTTTTTTTTTCAATTCTCAAAGAAAACTGTAAATAATTTAATTTGAAATGAAGTAGCAAAGTACAAGCTGTAATTATAAATCCTTTATGGATTTTTCAATTGTGTGTAAAATATATGATGTCGTATTTATATATAAAAATGGCTGCTGTCTTGAATCCCTGAACACTATTTTTTTAGCTTTTCTGAAGGTAACAGTAAAATATTTAATTTGAAATGTATCTTTAAAGTGCAAGTTCTATTACAATTTCTTTATAGATTTTTCAATTGTGTAAAATGTGTATACTTATAAATCTAATGCAGTGAAAATACTTAGTTGAATGAGTTAAATGCATGCTGATCATAATGCACATATAAGTATTTACATATTTAAAACGCTAAGCGTTTTCTTTTGACAATCCGTGAGAACAAACTACTGCATCAAATTACGTCATTCTTTTTTTAAATGAAATATATTTGGACACAATTTTTTGTTATCTTGCAATCGTTTGTTCTAAAATTCAATTAATTAGTCGTAATTTTCAATTAAACTTTTACTTTTTCTAATGACGTAATAAAGTCAGCAATTCGGATAACGCCCACTGTTGCGAAGCACAGAGTTTATCCTCTGAACTCTGTAGTTCCGAGGATAAAAGATAAATAATAAATATTAAAAGCACGTGGCTTTTAGGCCGAATTTTTTTATTTGCAAGTTAAATTTCGGTAAATATATTTATCCACGTGTTTTATAAGTGAATAAAAATTCATATTTATTGTGACGTCACGGGAATATTGTCCATTGGGTTTATTTTATCATTATAGATTATAACTTTGTTGATGCCATTTTTTCATAATTAAATACAAAATATATTTTTATTTGTATACATGGTGTTTAAGCATTAAAGTAACGTATATAAAGTACGTGTGAAAAGTTTGCGCCGGTGAAAATGACGTTATGCTTAGCTTGTATATGATTGTGTCAACATGACGTAATTACAACGAATTTTTCCATTCTTAATTATGAAGATTAGAATTGGAGCTGTCATTGATTGCTTCATCTTGATTGCATACCTTGATTACATGTTACCAATTACGTTTTTTTTAATTATAGGTTAGAATATTTCCTTTTTAATAAAAAAACAAATCACAAAAGTAAAGGATTTCAAGAAATTTAAAATTATTAAAAATAGTGTTGTGGAAGAAAAAAAAAATCTTGAAATAATGATTGTATTTTTAGCTAGAATAAACAATGTAAGACTAATATTTCATATGAATAATTTTGTTTTGGTAGGTTTATAAGTTAAGTTCATTTAACAGTTCCTTATTAGCACAAAGTCCTATTTCTTTCACTGTAAATTTCTCTTTCGATGTCAAACATGTTTTTCTACTTTTTTACGCCAGCCAAAATACAGTAGCAATTTTTAGAAATGTACAACGGTTGTGACAACAAACGGCACTATCGCTTTAGCTTTCATCGCGCTTACATCCCTTCTAAATACTACAAATTTCTATTTTTTACTACATTTTATAATTTCAATTCTTACATCATCAATTAGAAAAAAAATTAGCTTTCGATTGAAATTTATTTGAAAACTTCCACTTAATTTAACGACTTTTTAAATAATTTTCAAGCATCAAAAGTTTTTCAATTCTATCTTATCAATGACCACCAGTTTGCTTCAATAATGTAAAATAGCCCCTGCGAAAGTTGCCACAATTGAAAATAAATTTCCCTAACCATCATAAAAAGTGAATAATAATAATAATAAAAACAGTGATAAATCATAAGATCAGATTATCCATAAGATAGAGATGAAAATCTGTCAAAAAAAAATTTCAGCTTTTGTTGAACATAAAATTGATATGTTGAATTCGTTGATGTATATGTTCCATCAGATATTGAAATATGCTAGGAATTGTATTTTTTTCAACTTTCTTTTATTAGTATAGACTAGCTAACCCGCTTGGCGTTGCCCTGGCCCGAGATAATTACAATCTCAGAGAAAGGCTTTAACCCCCTCACTCCCCATACCCGCAAATATAATGAATAATTTGTTCAAAAGAACCACCATCACCTACATTAACACGACCATTAAAAAAATAATCACATTTTTCTGATAATTAGAACATAACAAAGACGCTACGCTAAAATAGCCGGCAGATGACACCCTTTCCCGACCTCAATTTCAAATCTATATCTTAATTAGTTATCTAAATTTTTGTTCATTAGTAAAAATTGGCAATTATTTCCTTTCCTTTTCGCAAACTAAATGGAGGGATCAGCCAGAGAAACAGATCTCTTTGTAGTTCAGTTTTTAATGAAAGCAGATCCCTGTCTGAAACTTTCTCGGATTGTTTTCTGTTGGGTTATATTAAAATTTTACTCATTTTTTGTTAATGTAAAATAAAAGGCATCTATTATATTTTTATAAAGTTTTCCCAGCTCTCTCTCCAACCAATTTGCATATGTGAAAAAAAAGTTTGACTAGTTTTAAAGTTTCATAAATGATAATATAAAGTCTCATAAATTAATAGTTTGTAATAAAGTTTAAATAGTAAAGTTTCTGTAAAATAAAAACCAATAGTATTTATATTATGTAAATGTAGTTACTAAGTGTTACCTGCATCATGTAAAGTTGTAGCAAAGTAGTGCTAAAAAGGTAAATAAATATGGTTGCCATTATAGTAAAGTGAAATGCTGGACTCAAAATTCATCAAACTGCAACTTTAACCTTTGTTAGATGAGATTAAACCAGTTCACCTGGATTCAGTTTCTGTGTCACTAAGAAAAGTGTTGGTATGTTTTTTTTCCCCCTTGCATAATTAACCAGTTGTTAATTGCAGTTGTGTTTCTTAAACTTATCTATAACTTTAACTGACTTGTTCTGTATTTATAGAGCAGTTGCTGATGTACTGACACACTTGTACACCACATGTTCACTTGCTGGCTATAGCTAATGTTTTTGCTTCCAGGCTTACTTAAATGCTGTGGAGTTTGTTAGAATGAGAAGCCTAGTAGAATTGATTGATAAATTTTTTTGTTGTTTAATGTACCAAGATGGACATGAGCTGGGCTCATTTATTTTTAACTAATCCTTGTTACTTCATTTTTAAAGAATTATACTAATCATGTTGATGAATTTAAATAAAGAAATGGTTGCATTTAATGCTAGGACTTTTTGGAATGATTTCACCACTTTATGCACACAATAAGGAAGACATATTGTTGACTAAAGATTCCATGGCCTGACAGAGTGGTAGCAGAGTTGTGTGGCTTCCGCGTCTACCTGCAGTAATATAAATATTGAAAAATGGCTGGTGAAAGTCCATCAATGTCCTTTCCCAAGTTGGGTCAAGATAATTTTAAAGCCTGGTCTTTTAATGTCAACATGCTGCTTTGTAGTCAAGGACTGAATGAATTTACAACAAAAGAATGAAAAATTAGAAGTCAAAGTTGATACAGATGGAAAGACAATAGATGAAGATAAAAATAAATTAAGATCACAGAAAGCACTGGCGCTAATTTGTTTGAGTATGAATGAGGAAGTTAAAGGCATAGTATATGAAGCTAAAGATCCATTTGAAGCTTGGAAATTCTTGAAAGCTGCTTATGAACCATCTTCAAGAGCTAGAGTAGCTTCACTTAGAAGAAAGTTTATGGAAGTGAAATTTGATCAAGCTGAAACCATGATCTCTTATATAAATCGAGTGCTTGAAACTGTCAAAGATCTAGAACAAGTTGGGAAAAGGGTGCCCGAGGATGAAATAGCCTTCAAATAATTGAACATTTACCGGCAAGTTACGAGAACTTGATTATGCAGTTATACCAATTAACAGATGCCAACTTCACAGTGAATGATATTCGTCCTTATCTACTGGCTGAATTTGACAGACAAGTTAATAAATCATCTCAAATGCCCGGTTATTTAGAAAGCAAAGCCCTGATATCGAGTGAAAATCCTCATGTCAAGTCTGAATCAAGGAAGTGTTTCAAGTGTGGATTAGCAGGTCACTTGATGAAAGACTGTCGGCGATATATCCCTAACTACTCCCGCAGAGCATGGGCGTACCCAAGGGGGGGGGGGGCTGATGGGGCTACAGCCCCCCCCCTCGAAATTTTCGAAAGTGATATGAAAAAAGCGCTGATGTTTTACTTTCTTTTTTGGAAAAAATAATTTTTTTTCCTATCATACAGCGGACTAGCCATTCTTATTAGTCCGCATTGACACAAAACAAGAGAAAGGGGGCTGATGGGGATACAGATAGTCAGAAATTAAATGAAAAAAGTATTTTTTTTCTTACTTTTTTAGACAAATCTGTATTTTTTTCGTCTGTCATACAGCGAAATAGACATTAAATGAATGACAATGAATACCCCATATTAGTATTCATTGACATCACAGTATACCCAAAGATGGGGAGGGGCTGATGGGGTTACAGTCCTCCTCCCCCCCCCCCCTGAAATTTTCGAAAGTGATATGAAAAAGTGCTGATGTTTTTCTTTCCTTTTTGGAAAAAAATATTTTTTTTTTTCATACAGTGGACTAGCCATTCTTATTAGTCCCACATTAGTCTGCATTGACACAAAAAAAGAGAAAGGGGGCTGACTACTGAACCGATTTCAAAAGTGATGGTGGCAAATTGATGGTGACAACCCCTACTCCAACATAGGCTATATTTTATGTCTGTGCCACTAACCCCAGGGGGGTGATGGAGCGAAAAACGTTCTAAAATTGTGATTTTTTTTATACTGAAGGAGCTAGAAATTTGAAATGGTAGTTACTTATAAGATGTAAATGCTCTCTAAGAACAAAATTTAAAAAAAGGAAATTTAAAAGGGTGAAATGAGCGAAAAGAGTTTTAAAAACATTCTAAATTACAATTTCTATGGAATCTCTGGAACTACAGAACAGATTTCAAAAGTGATGGAGGCAAATTGATGGTGACAATCCCTGCTCCAACATAGGCTATATTTTATGTCGGTGCCACTAATCCCAGGGGGGCACAGAAGCGAAAAACGTTCTGAAATTGCAATTTTTTTTATACTGAAACAGCTAGAAATTTGAAATTTGGCATGGTAGTTACTTATAAGATGTAAATGCTCTCTAAGAACAAAAAAAAAAAAAATTTGAAATTTAAAAGGGTGAAATAAGCAAAAAGCATTCTAAAAACATTCTAAATTACAATTTCCATGGAATCTCTGGAACTACAGAACTGATTTCAAAAGTAATGGTGGCAAATTAATGGTGACAATCCCTACTCCAACATAGGCTATAGTTTATGTCCGTGCCACTAACCCCAATGTGATGCAAGAGCGAAAAATGTTCGAAAATTGTGACTTTTTTATACTGAAGGAGCTAGAAATTTGAAATTTGACATTGTAGTTACTTATAAGATGTAACTGCTCTCTAAGAAAAAAAAAATCGAAATTTAAAAAGGATGAAATGAGCCAAAACCGTTCTAAAAACATTCTAAATTACATTTTCTATGGAATCTCTGGAACTACAGAACCGATTTCAAAAGTAATGGTGGCAAATTGATGGTGACAATCCCTACTCTAACATGGGGTATATTTTATGTCGGTGCCACTAACCCCAATTGGGTGCAGGAGCGAAAAATGTTCGAAAATTGAGACTTTTTTAATACTGAAGGAGCTAGAAATTTGAAATTTGACATTGTAGTTACTTATAAGATCTAACTGCTCTCTAAGAATAATAATAAAAAAAAACGAGATTTAAAAGGGTGAAATGAGGGAAAACCATTCTAAAATCATTCTAAATTACAATTTCAATGGAATCTCTGGAACTACAGAACCGATTTCAAAAGTGATGGTGGCAAATTGATGGTGACAATCCCTGCTCCAACAGCCTCTTTAATAAAAAGCTATGCGTTGCTGACGACTGGGTTTTTCGCTAATTGTTGCCACAGATTAATCTCGGAAAATGAAACATTTGAAGTTACTGAAAAAAATAATAGCTTGAAAAGTATTTGTCAGAAAATTGTTAGACAAACTGCGTTTGAAAGGTAAAAAATTGTATTTTTCTTGATATAAATTTCAAATCTAATGATTATGTGGTTTTTCAAATATTGAATTTAAAAAATTACCAAATTTCACAATTGAGTACCATAGCGAAACCTTCATGCGTAAAAAGATAATGATAAGGGCGACGTGACCTGATGTGTATATTGGCACGAGTCACAAATTATAGTAGCCTTATTATTCTGTTAAAATATAAGAGTGAATTATGAAATGTCAATATTTTGTTGGATTAAAAGTTCGTTATAAGAAATTGACCAGCGTAGCTTGCTAGTTATAAATAAGATGACAGCAAATAAAACAGTATAACTTCGCTGTTAAATGAACAAACTAAAGAAAAATAATATGCAGCTACATTATAAAAGCCACCAGCATTACAAGCTGGAGGAAGGAAAAGAAGGCAAAAACATCCTGGAAAGTCCAGCCTTTTAAACACACCATCGGCGAATGTTTTGCATAAACATGTTGCCATTTAAAGGTACACAAATTCGCATCTGAAACGCCATTGGCTACGAATACCGCAAGTTGCGAATAGCCGACTATGGTGATTAGCGCGATCCCGAAATCACAGGTTACTTACTGTTACCAAGTAACGTATTTTGAATTGAAGATCGTGAATGAAAATGTTAGCGCTGGCCGTTTTGGATATGCAAGTATGTTTATTCGAGAGATGTTGAAAAACCGAAATGCATTAATGAAAATCCAAATACCTTCACTTTAAAGAAAGCTTTAAATTAAGGATTCATTAAATATGCATAACACAAAGAAACAAATTCATTCCTGCCTACATTGGGACCTCGAGGCAAGGGTAGCGAATACAGCAACGACCAATCAGCTTCTGTCTTTTTCCAGGCTGTTGTCGAGGCTCGCAGGAAATCCAGTAAACATCAAGTGACTTTTATAGACTAGGGGTTTTCAGGGGGCCGCCCCATCTCAGAATCTGAGGGGCGCAGACCTTCCGTGCTTGCGCATTTTGACGTAAAAAAATATCAGCTTTCAGAGAATCTAAAAATTATTCTGATATCTTCATTACTCGCTTAGATATTAATTACGAGCTGAGACATTATTTAATTATTAATATTTCAACTATGCCCAGAAAAAAATAATAAATTAGAAGCAGATTGGGAACAGAAGATTCTGTGGTAAGATGTTCAAGCTGAGTGCGGGCCAGATATTATGATTTTAATTTAACATTTTTTTTATTCGTCCCTAGCGTTTGATTGTGTTTATGTATAGAAATTACCAGAAGTTTTTCAAGTCGAACAAGTACTCTGGTAGTCTAGTAGTCTAAATCAGTTGTTTGAGGAAAAGTAGTGTCATCGCCCTTTCCCTCTCCCCCCCCCCCCCCACACTTCAGGGGTTTTTTCTTAACTATGGTCCGTTTTCATAACTCAGAAACTATGTTACAGATTTCCACCAAACTGATTCCAAACATCCTAATTAAAGTAATAAGGACCCTCTATAACATTTTTTAAAGTTTCTGAGTTTATACCACTCTTTTCGAATAACAATATCAGATTTTATATTTTGATTTCATAATATCTCGAGTTCTACGAGTCCAATCGCAAAGCGGTTTGGCTCATTCGACTCGATATCGATAGCACTTGCATATTTTAGTTCCAAGTTTCACCACCAGGGGCGCTTCCAGAAATCAGGTTCTATGGGCCCGATTACGAAGGGGTATGGCTCTTTCGACTGGATTTCGATAGCTTTACAGTTTTTGGTCATGTTTGTATAGAACAGATTGCACCCCCTGGTGGTGGAAGGTGTAATTAAATGATTTTTCAGCCAACTCTGGTTCTATGGGTCACACCCCGACGTGGTTTTGCTCAATCGACTCGACATCGATAGAGGATATTTTATCGGATCTTATCGATTTTAGGTCGTTTTTCACCACCAGGGGCATTTTCTTATCTCTGTTTCTATGGCCCGGATCATGACGGGGTATGACTCATTCGACTCAACGTCGATAGAGGATACTACAGCTTATCGATTTTTGCTCCGAGGCTCACCACCAGGGGGTGCTTTCCTATCTCTGTTTCTATGGGAAGGATCACGACGGGGTATGGCTCATTCGACTCGACATCAGTAGAGCTAACAGATTTTTGTTCATTTTTTCACCACCAGGGGGCGCTTTCCTATCTCCGGTTCTACGGGCATGAAAACGACAGGGTATGGCTCATTCGACTCCACATCGAAAGCCTTAACGATTTCAGTTATGATCGTATAACCAGTTTGCGCCACCTGGTGGTGGAAGGTAGAACTAACATAATACTACAGTGCGTACGCCGCACGACTGCTATACGGTGCCGCAGGCAGCAGGGACCCAAGCCGGAGGTTTGTTCAGTTAGAGGTATATACTATTTGATGTGCAATTTAAGGGATTATCCGGTGCGTGTGTAGCACGACCGGTATACGGTGCCGAAGGCAGCGGGGACCAGTATCTGAGGTTCGTTCGGTTAGAGGTTTGTACTATTCAATGTGCAAATTAAGGGATTAACCGGTGCGTGCGTAGCACGGCCGGTATACGGTGCCGAAGGCAGCGGGGACCCGGGTCAGAGGTTCGTTTAGTTCGAGGTTTATCTTATTCGAGGTTTTACAAGATTCGAGGCATCAATGTAAATTAGGGGCCCCGCTAGCGGGTGAAGCCAGCTAGTAAAATCAATAATGAATGATCAAAGCATGCATAAAGCTTAGAGATGGGCTTGGTTTCTTCAGTAGGAACTCCCTTATAACATTCGTATACAGTTTCGGTACACAGCGAACGCCAGAAAACAAATTTCTGGTCAAACATGAGATTACTTTTTATATAGCAGAAAACAGTGGTCTGAAATTTTAGTCAATTAAATAAATTTCTGAATTAATTTTTATTAGAAGAAAGTAGAAAAATTAAACATACCAGTACTACGAGCAGGCATGTAAGGAGCAAGTAGTTTGGCTCTTTTCTTTTCATAACCTTTCTGTGTAATATCACCTAAAAAAAAAAAGAAATGCACTTTAAACTAAATATACAGTTTAACAATTTCTTAGTGAATACCTATTTAATTCAATAATAAGCAGTCAGAAGTGTAATTGAAATATTAAAAAGATACCAATGGAATTTCACTTTCAAAAATCTTAACCTGAAGTTTGTAGGATTTAAATAAAATAACAAATTTATACAGAATTGTAATTGTATTTTGCTAAAAAATTTTCTTCCAACAGTTTCGGCTAAAATTCTCAGGGATATTCAAAAACATAACTGATGATATTTGCAGCTTGAAGGGAAAAATACACATATGTTGGAAAAGCGAAACAAGACCAAATAAACTGTGAAAAATGGTTGATTTATGTCACTCATATGTTCTTTTAATCCAGCGCTCCCAAACCTTTTTTCTTTCACGTACCCCTTGCTTAGACTTTTCTTTTCAGCGTACCCCTCATTTATCATAAACACACACCCACAAGTGGGGTCGTAATGGCCCACCGGGCAAAGCGGCAAACACCCGGTGCGCCCTCCGTCGATTTTTTTTTTTTTTTTTAGAAGCATGTTTACAGTAATGCATTTTGAACGGCAAAAAATAATTTCAGATATTTTCATTTGACAATTAAAACATTATATTTTGATGTCTTTTTTATTGACAATCAGATAGCTCAATTTCGAGATAATGCAAGTTATCAAGAATCAGATATGGCACTGGTATACATGATGCAACTAGACTAGAGAATTTAGCGTCTGTAAGAATAATAAATTCTAAGGAAACTAATATTATGTATTCAGTTATTTAGCGTGTTTTCTGCCTTTTAGTAATTGGCGCCCGTGGTATTGCCCGGTATCGGTATTTTCATATTTCTGCCTCTTGTGGCAATATAAACAATGAAAAATGGTGCTAAGACAGTTTAAGAAAAACAGATTTTCGTTTTAATTGACAGAGACTTTGTTAGTAATGATACTTTGGTCCAGATGTTTTTCAGCACTCACTTCTACGAATATTTTCCAAAGAAACTAATATTAAGTGTCAATCACATATTTAGCATATTTTCTGCCAAATATTTAGCGCCCTGGGTAGATGCCCAGTACTTTAGTAAATCTACTTTAATGTAATGATGCCCTGGTACAGATTTTTTTTCAGCACTTCTAAGAATAATAATTTCCAAAGACACCAATATCAAATATTAATCACTTAGCATATTTTCTGCCCAAATACTTAGCGGCCTGGGTAGCTGACCAGTCCTTTGGTATTTCTGTTTTGATAGTAATTTTCAACAACTCTACAAATAATAATTTCCAAAGAAATAAATATTAAGCATTAATCATGTTTTTAGCATATTTTCTGCCAAATATTTAGCGCCCTCGATGACTGCCTGATATTTTTGTATTTCTGTTTTGATAGTAATGACGCCCTGACTCAGTTTCTTTTTACAGCACCTCTACAAATAATATCTTCCAAAAAAGAAACTAATACTAAGTATTAATCACATATTTAGCATATTTTCTGCTAAATATTTAGCGCCCATAGAGGCTGCCCGGTATTTTTGTATTTTTGCTTTGATAATAATGGCGCCCTGGTGTAGATTGTTTTCAACACCTCTACAAATAATAATTTCCAAATAAACTAATATTAAGTATTAATCAGGTTTTTAGCTTATTTTCTGCCAAATATTTAGTGCCCTGGATGGCTGCCCGATATTTTTGTACCTTCGTTTTTATAGTAATGACGCCCTGGCTCAGGGGTTTTTTCTGCACGCGACCTCTACAAATAATATCTTCCAAACTAGTCGGATGTGTCAATCCTAAAACTTTCTTCTATCTCACACAGGTTTCGCATATACTAAAAATCAATCAGCACCAATTTATATCAATATCTAACTGAAGCTCAAGTTTTATTAAATTCCGTGCATTATTTCTTGAGATATGAATATCGCTAAAATCGTGTAAATCCTTCAAAATGCTGCATAGCAGCGCCACCTGCTGGGTGATTTTTACCAAAAACTAATCAGCACCAATTTATATCAGAGACTAACTGAATCTAAAGTTTTATTTAATTCCGAGCATTAGTTCTTGAGATAGAGCTATTGCGGAAATCGCAAAAAATGCTGCTTAGCAGCGACACCTGCCGGGCGATTTTTACCAAAACCTAATCAGCACCAATTTATATCAGGGACTAACTGAATCTAAAGTTTTATTAAATTCCGAGCATTAGTTCTTGAGATAGAGCGCCCACAAAATTTTTGTCACATACAGACAGAGTCACAGACAGACATTTTCTAAAAATAGTCAAATCGTGTTCAGGACCTTCTAAAACGTATAAATCCGTCGAAAACCGGAAGTCGAAAATTTTCATGAATCCAATACTTTCTTCTTGTAAAGATAGAAGAAAGTAAAAAGAAACTAATATTAAGTATTAATTACATATTGTTATGCATATTTAATGAATCCTTAATTTAAAGCTTTCTTTAAAGTGAAGGTATTTAGTTTTTCATTAATGCATTTCGGTTTTTCAACATCTCTTTAATAAACACTTACGTATCTGAAACGGCCAGCACTAACGTTCTCATTCACGATCTTCCATTCAAAAACACGTTACTTGGTAACAGTAAGTAACCTGTGATTTCAGGATCGCGCTAATCACCGTAGTCTGCTATTCGCAACTTGTGGTATTCGTAGCCAATGGTGTTTCAGATGCGAATTTGTGTACCTTTAAATGGCAACATGTTTATGCAAAACATTTGCCGATGGTATGCTTAAAAGGCTGGACTTTTCAGGATGTTTTTGCACTTTTCCCATTTTTCCTTCCTCCATCTTGTAATGCTGGTTGATTTTTAGAATGTAGCTGCATGTTATTATTTTGTTCATTTAACAGCGAAGTTATGCTGTATTATTGTCTGTCATCTTTTTATATAATAAAACTATGCTTTTAAAGGAGCTGTTATTCTTAAGTCTTCCACATGAAACAATGTTTTTTTGATCGGAACGGCCAACACATATTAAGTATTAATTACATATTTAGCATATTTTCTACCAGATATTAGCGCCTTGGGATGCTGCCCAGTATTTTCGTATTTCTGCTGTGATAATAATGGCGCCCTGGTCTAGATTTTTGTTTAACACCTCTACGAATAATAATTTCCTAAGAAACTAATATTAAGTATTAATCACGTGTTTAGCATATTTTTTGCCAAATATTTAGCGCCCTGGTTGGCTATCCGATATTTTTGTATTTTTGCTTTGATAATAATAGCGTCCTGTTCTAGATTTTTTTCCGCACTTCTACAAATAAGATTTTTCGAAATCCAAAGAAACTAGTATTAATCATATTTTTAGTATTTTTTCTGCCAATATTTAGCACCCTGAAATCTTTTTGTAAACAGAATCGGTTTTCAGCGTTTAAGCAGTATTTTGCACGGCAGATATTGATATATCAAATACCAAAGTACCTGTGCAAACGCTAAAAGAAGGTAGAATATGGAATGACAGTTTAAGAAAAACAGATTTTCATTTTAATTGGCTCATTGTTAGCAGTGGCTTTGATAGTCATGGCTCAGCCCCGAGCCATGTTTTTAAAGTGCCTATTACAAACAATAACTTGTAAAGAAACTAATCTTAAGTATTTCTCGTATTTTGTCTTTTGAAATTTGGCATCCCGCGGATTTGCAGTTTTTAGCTCACAGGCTATCAAAGCCTGAGAGCTTATGTGCCCGCCGGTTCTGTATGTACGTACGTATGTATGTATGTACGTAACGCAATAACTCTTGATAGAACTAACCGTTTTACTTAAAATTTTGTTTATAGGTTCCTTCTGATAAGGCGCTTCCCTGATTAGTTTTGGAGGTTCATTGGTTAAGCATAAAGGGGGGAAACGGGGGCTAACCCCCTATAATTTAGATAAATGGGTTTTTCATGCAGAATTATCCCATTTTCTTCCAATTTTGTATATAGGTTCATTTTGATAATGTGCTTCTGTCAATAGTTTTGGGATTTCATTGGTTAAATATAAAGTGGGAAAGGGGGGATACTCCCCCTAATTTAGATAAATGAGTTTTTCATGCAGAATTATCCGATTTTCTTCAAATTTTGTATATAGGTTCATTGTGATGATGCTCTTCTCTGAATAGTTTTGGGGGTTCATTGTTTAAGAATAAAGGGGGAAAGGGGGGATGATCCCCCCTTAATTTAGATAAATGGGTTTTTCATGCAGAATTATCCGATTTTCTTCAAATTTTGTATATATATTCATTGTAATTAGAGACTTCCCTGATTAGTTTAAAGGGTTCATTAGTTAACTAAGAGGGGGGTAACGGGGAGATGACCCCCCTTAATATATTGTTGATTTCTTTATTTTTCGAGGGGCATATTTCAAATTCTTTGAAATAAGAGTATAATATACAATTAATGTGAATAGCCTGTGAGCTCAATGCCCTCAGTTTAACTGGGCAGTTTTCTTTTTATTTATTTAGTTTCTGACTAAAACTCGCTGAATGATAAGGGATTCTCCACAAATTGTTATTTTTAGCTCACAGGCTATCAAAGCCTGAGAGCTAATGTGCCCGCCCGTTCTGTATGTATGTATGTACGTAACGCGATAACTCTTGATAGAAATAAGCGTTTTGCTTCAAATTTTGGATATAGGTTCCTTATGATAAGGTGCTTCCCTGATTAGTTTTGGGGGTTCTTTCGTTAAGTATAAAGGGGAAAAGAGGGGCCAATTCCTCCCCCTTAATTTAGATAAATGGGTTTTTCATGCATAATTATCCGATTGTCTTCAAATTTTGTATATAGGTTAATGATGATAAGACGCTTTCCTGATTGGTTTTGGGGATTCATTGTATAAGTATAAAGGGGGTAACGGGGGGCTAACCCCCTCCCTTAATTTAGATAAATGGGTTTCTCATACAGAATTATCCGATTTTCTTCAAATTTTGTATGTAGGCTCATTGTGGTAAGGCGCTTCCCCGATTAGTTCTGGGGATTCATTGGTCAGGTATAAAAGGGTGGAATGGGGGGGCCGACCCCCCCCCTTTAATTTAGATAAATGGATTTTTTATGCAGAATTATGCGATTTTCTTCAAATTTTGTATATAGGTTCATTGTGATAAGGCGCTTTCCTGATTAGTTTTGGAGATTCTTTGGTTAAGTATAAAGAAGGCAAAGGGGGGGTGGGGGTATCCTCCCCCATTAATTTAGATGAATGTGTTTTTCATGGAGAATTATCCGATTTTCTTCAAATTTTGTATATAGGCTCATCAGTCAAATATCGTAAAAATTCAGAGATATATCGGTGTTAGAGTGAGCTGTTTTTCAGTTACTGACTATAACTCTCTCAATGATAAGGGATTGTCCACAAATTGTTATTTTTAAGTTATCTAGCAGCATTCGGAGCAAATTTTTAGAAAAAACTAATTATAATTTACGCTTATATTTAGGAAGATTTTGACTCTAAACTACGATGAAAAGGAAAATATAGTCCATATATTGATTACATTTAGGTAAATTGAGGAGTTTATGGTAAAATTTTGTGAAATTTAGCCCAATACGCAAAACAATCTACAGTAAATTCTATCGCATACATATGTATTTTCTGTATACACGTAATTTGTAGGCCAGTAGTGAAGATGATAAACTAAAATCTAAGATATATTATGTATTTTTCATAAGTTATGAGTCAATAACTTGCAATTTAATTTTTATAGTGATATTTCAATAGTTTTTGAGAAATTACAGTTTGCGTATTAGTCCAGTCAAATTAGGAAAGTTTGCGATAATAAATGCTAAGGATATAAAAATTGGTACAGTTGTTCATTGATGGCTAATGATGACTAGGGCTGGATTATTTATCAATATATCGGTCAAATATTGATATTTTTTAAATATCGCAATAACAATATTTAAACTCTGACTCATCCGATATATCCCAATAACAATAATATTCATGTTTTGTTTTACGATCACCACGAAATCGAGCCCCGAAAAACAGCGACAAATATCCCGTACCAATATGTCCTTCAATCCTTTTTTCATTTGATCCATCTATTTATTTACTCTCCTGCTTCATCAAAAACGGAAAATTACCTCCGCTGATTAAATTCTCTATCATATATATCAAAGTAAGGAATATTCCAATATATCCCAATACGTTCAGTCTTTAAAAACCACAAATTCTACTGTTCGTTACAGATAAATACTGAATAACACTTTCGCTACTGAATAACAATAATCGCGCGGTCCTTGTTTGGCTGCTGTGTTTGGTCCAGACTTATTCCGATAACTCTGAACTTTTGATAAGTCATAACGAAAAAGATGAGCGTTGATTATTGCATATTATTGATAATGCTTTATTTGTAGAGTGCGGTTTCTTGGATTCGGAAGTCATTTATATCTGAGCTTAAAATGAGTATCGAATTGGATAGATTCGGTCTTTTTTGGCTGCCCTGTTCATAAAAAAGGTACTTTAAATACATTGAACAGTTTTACACTGAATTTCACTAGATTATCGAAATTTAACTTATTGCTTATTCTAGTGGATTTTATTAGTAAATTAAATTTCTAAACGGATGTCTATCAGTTATTCAGCAAAAAATACTTTTTTTTCATTTAAACAATGTTAGATAATAATTAACGCAAAAAAAAAGAAACAAAAATTATATGGTTGCCATGATTAAATTTTGTAGTAAATCTTAAGTTTCTCAAAATATGCGATATTTTTTTAATTTCTTAAATTCATATTTTTAGTCATTCAAGGTAATCCTTTGCTAAATTAAAAATAAGAAACGATAATGATAATTGATAAAATGAAGTTTTTCAGGATGGACTGATTTCTTTATGCCAAGATTAAACGAAGGATATATGACGAATGGATCGTGATGTATGGGTGGTTTGGCCCGAACTCATTTCATGTACAGAATAAACTAAATCAGACTCAGCCCCCCCCCCCCCCCCCCAAAAAAAAAAAAAAACTGTAAAACCATATAAAACAAAGTTTGGTATTATTAAACAAATAATTAAATTCTATAAAACGAAAATTCTATACATTTTTATGTGGACAACTTTGAATTTAATTTTATTAATTGTGCTTTTTAATCATATATTAATCATATCATAGTGGTAAAAATGAAACTTAAAAAAAAGTATATATTAATAGAATAAAATGAGAAGAATAGGAGATATATTATCTTCAAAGAAAAGCTTTATGAAAGTAATGGCAATGCAAATAGTTATTAAACAATTAGTTTATTTCCTTTTAAATATTTTGTTTTAAAAAACGCAGAAAATAAAAATTATGTTCTATTAGCAAATATATATAAAAAATTTAATTCGTTGCATTCAACTAGGTTTTGTGTTTAAATTGTTGATACCATATCATTTATCTTAAAATAGCAAATGCTCTTGCTCCCCTCCCCTTTAAATTAGTATCGCGATATATCAGCAATATCAATATTAACTTGTTGATATATTGCGATATTAAATTTCTGATATCGTCCAGCCCTACTGATGACTATGTAAAAAGTCTTGATGGATAGGAGATGAACGAGGGGAGGGAGGGGGGGGGGGCAAAATACTTTTTTAGTTTTTTACAAATATCTCAGAAACTGTCAGTTTTCATGAAAAAAATTACTCTGACGTAAATTAAGGTACACAAAATTCTCTACAAATGACAGGTATTTACAATAGAAACTCGATTATCCGTCATTCAGAAAACCTGAGCCTTGACGGATTTTCAGGAAAAAAAATCACTTTAATTTCATATTTATTTACTTAATGTCTATTCAAATTTATTAAATATTAATGAAAAAAAAAGGAAAACAGTAAACACTGCAATATTGCATGAAATAATGCCAGGTAAGTTGTTTATGAAAGATAAATATTTATCATTAATGAAATGTTTATTAATGTGGAATATTATAATTACGAATATTAAACATGGAGAAAACTAAAAGTAGGTACATATTAATTTATAATTAAGTAAATATTATGTAATTATGAAAGTGGTTGGATTGTTAGGATTCATAATCATCACCCCATCTTCTTCCTTGTCCTGTTGTTATCACCCTGGTACTGAAGACAAATATTTATATTTATCATTAATGAAATGTTATTTCACGTGAAATTTTATAAGCGCGACAAAACATAATTGAGAACAATGAAAGTACTAATTTATCATTAAGCTAGAAGAAGATATTTCAATGGCTGTTGTTACGATTAGGGTATCTGCATCGCCAGTACTCTCCCAGCAAGATATTCCATTCTCCTTCAATTTGGAAGAAAGCACAGCAATTAATTTTGCTTTGTTCTTTTCATTTGAAAGGAAGCTTTCTTGCTTGACGGAAACCTCTGTGTCCCTGTTGAAATTAATATCCACGGACTTCTTCAGTGCACATCTTCGGTTTTGCTCTGCTGATTTCGTGCTATTGGCAATGCCGGAGTAGCCATCAAAAACCACTGTACAGCTTTTTCCTTTATAATGTGTAGAGATATATTTGTTGTAACATTCACAAATTGAAATAAAAAGGGATCCTCTTGACCAAGAGACCTTGTGTAGAAAGAAACCCCCATCTATAATAATATCACAGTTTTGGAAATCAATGGGCTGTTTCAATAGTAACTTTGATGTAATAAATTAGATAATATTCTGGCTTGTCTAATATTGTTTCCAGATATTTTTAGTCCTTAATTTTCCTTTAGAAAATTAAACCTGAGTCTAAAAAATATTAGATATTGTTAAAAATTATTAGACCACAGTGCGAAATTTTTGCACGGATCCATTGGTATTTAATAAATTTGAATATATATTAACTAAATAAATTTGAAACTAAAGTGATTTTTTTTTGTGGAAAATCCATCAAGGCTCTGATCTCGTGACTGACGGATAATCGAGGCTCCATTGTATTACCTGTCATTTGTAGAAAATTTAACGTTCTGTAATTTATGTCAGAGTAATTTTTTCATGAAAATCAACACTTTCTGAGATATTTGTTTAAAACTAAAAAAAAGTACTTTAGTTCCCCCCCCCTACCCCCTCGCTCACTTCTATCCTTCAGGACTTTTTACAAAGTCATCAGCAGCCATCAATGAATAACTGTACCAATTTTCTATCTCTGGTGACATTAAGTAAATAAATTTGAAATTAAAGTAATTTTTTTTCCGGAAAATCCGTCAAGGCTCAGGTTTTCTGAATGATGGATAATCGAGGTTCTACTGTAAATACCTGTCATTTGTAGAAAATTTTGTGTACTTTAATTTATGTCAGAGTAATTTTTTTCATGAAAACTGACAGTTTCTAAGATATTTGTAAAAAACTAAAAAAGTATTTTGCCCTCCCTCCCCTCATTTCTTCTCCTATCCATCAAGACTTTTTACATAGTCATCAGTAGCCATCAATGAACAACTGTACCAATTTTTATATCCTTAGCATTTATTATGGCTAACTTTCCTAATTTGACTGGACTAATATGCAAACTGTAATTTCTCAAAAAGCTATTGAAATATCACTATAAAAATTAAATTGCAAGTTATTGACTCATAACTTATGAAAAATACATAATATATCTTAGATTTTAGTTTATCATCTTCACTACTGGCCTACAAATTACGTGTATACAGAAAATACATATGTATGCGATAGAATTTACTGTAGATTGTTTTGCGTATTGGGTTAAATTTCACAAAATTTTACCATAAACTCCTCAATTTACCTAAATGTAATCAATGAATGGACTATATTTTCCCTTTCATCGTAGTTTAGAGTCAAATTCTTCCTAAACATAAGCGTAAATTATAATTAAATAGTTTATTCTGATAATTTGCTCCGAACGCTGCTAGATAACTTAAAAATAACAATTTGTGGACAATCCCTTATCATTCAGCGAGTTATAGTCAGTAACTGAAAAACAGCTTACTCTAACGCCGATATCTCTCTGAATTTTTACGATATTTGACTGATGAGCCTATATACAAAATTTGAAGAAAATTGGATAATTCTCCATGAAAAACACATTCAACTAAATTAAGGGGAGAGGATAACCCCCCACCCTCCTTTACCTTCTGTATACTTAACCAAAGAACCTCCAAAACTAATCAGGAAAGCGCCTTATCACAATGAACCTATATACAAAATTTGAAGAAAATCGCATAATTCTGCATAAAAAATCCATTTATCTAAATTAAAGGGGGGGGGGGGGTCGGCCCCCCATTCCACCCTTTATACTTCACCAATGAATTCCCAGAGCTAATCAGGGAAGCGCCTTACCACAATGAGCCTACATACCAAATTTGAAGAAAATCGGATAATTCTGTATGAAAAACCCATTTATCTAAATTAAGGGGGGATTACCCCCCCCCCCCCCCCGTTACCCCCTTTATACTTATACAATGAATCCCCAAAACCAATCAGGAAAGCGCCTTATCACCATTAACCTATATACAAAATTTGAAGAAAATCTGATAATTATGCATGAAAACCCCATTTATCTAAATTAAGGGGGAGGAATTGGCCCCTCTTTCCTCTTTATACTTAACCAAAGAACCCCCAAAACTAATCAGGGAAGTGCCTTATCATAAGGAACCTATATCCAAGATTTGAAGCAAAACGCTTATTTCTATCAAGAGTTATCGCATTACGTACATACATACATACATACATACATACAGAACGGGTGGGCACATTAGCTCTCAGGCTTTGATAGCCTGTGAGCTAAAAATAACAATTTGTGGACAATCCCTTATCACTCAGCGAGTTTTAGTCAGAAACTAAAAAACAGCTCACTCTAACGCCGATATCTCTCTGAATTTTTACGATATTTGACTGATTTTTTTTTATAAGTTGCTCCATAGTGTTGACTATTAAATTAGGCAAAAAGTTTTTTGTTTTCGTTCGCGCATGCACAGATAAAAATTATTTTATACAACTGCCCACATTTCCTTAAATATTTAATATATTTATATTTCAATTCCACTATGTGATTTCTACTACATTTTGTCAATTTTTCTGAAACTGACGTTAAATTTGGTTAAAAACCCTGTATTTTATAAGCAAAAAACATGCAAGAATTTTTTTATTTTTTGAAAAAAAATCGCTATATCTCTATTAATATGCATGCTATTCTTACACAAATGAATACACATATTATACAATATCTGTCTATGTATATCCTGTAGTGATAGATCATTTCGTGCATTTTATTTTACAGGGTGATCCCAAGTATTATTTTTTTTCTTTAATTTTTTGTTGGTCCCCTAATTGTCCTCCTAATGAAATCGACGTTGATAAATATGAAGTCAAACCTGTTCTTTTTAATCCTAAAATTCCAAAAGAATCTAACATGTATATTTTAAAACATTCGAAAAAATGTCTAAAACTGAAAGTTCCCATCAATTATGGCCATACAGTGTATATGGGTTCGTTAGTTTTCAATGACTAGTTTCTTTAGTGGTATCAGATACAAGACTTTTTATTGATTGTACATTGTACCATATTCTGAAGTCTTATTCTGAAGTGATCTATGCTTTCTTCAGGACAAAATAGAAATCGGATGTGAAAGAATTTTTTATGATATACTAATTAATATACACTCTGTTTTGGCGTACGTGCATCTATCAAGCAGAAATTGTTAAAAACAATTGTTATAGCAGTTAACGGAGGAAAAGTGCGAAAACAATTCACTGCACTTAAAACAACTTTTCGTTTAACTGTGTTCTTTCCATATTGAAAGATGAGAAAAAAATACTTTTATTCCAAGATGCAGAATATAACTAGTTTCAATTTAAATTTCGTCAGAGAAAATATCAGTTAAAGAAAATTTTGGAATGGTAATACTTTATGTAACTACACAAGTCATGCATTACACAAAATTCCTCATCACTCGGTTATTCTTAATTGTTTTACATATGTTTAATGAAATTATAAAATAATTCTCATTCATGCATAGCAACGTATTACATATCTTCAAATTTTCAGATCAAGTTAAAAGAAAAAATAACTTTGCCAATAAATTTGATCTTTTTTTTTTTGCTATAATTCCTTTTTTTAAAGATTTTGTGTAAGAAAGAATGCACAAGGCACATGCGGTAAAAGCAAAAAAAAAGTGTATATTGTTGTATACACTAAAAAACTATTTATTGTTTTATATAAATAATATATATATATATATATATAAATTTTAAATATATATATTTTAGAAGGTAAATATATTTGAAGCTGTTGCTGCTCTTCTGGTGAGACTTTTCTCTCTCTCTCTCTCTGCGTATATGTGAGAGAGTTACAGTGCTTAAATTTGGCTTATCTGAAATCTGAAATTAAAATTATTGGTAGTTTTTAATTAAGTAAAATTTATCTTAGTAACAGATAAAAAAAAAATAATAATAATAATAATTTTGTTTCAACACTGTCTGTCTGAAGAGATTTAATTTTTATGTTAAAAAAAAAACTGTTTTTTGATAATAATAATAAACAAGTGGGTAAGTGTGACCGAAGATCGCTCAAAGGGTTTCGTTTAATATTCCTTTCAAAACACTTTATCCTTTCTTTAATAAATTCAAACAAATTTCATTTAGCAACAACAACAAAAAATCACGTTTTTTATAAAGTAAAAATTTACCGGTCTATTTTTTCGTTTTTTCGAATATCTAAACCAGCCGGATAGCGGGCCAAGCCCGCTATTATATTCTGTCATAATAATTTCCGTCATACGGACTAAATGCAATATTTAAAAAAATAATTTCAAAATTAAACAAATTGTACACCTTCAAAATGTTAAAATATGCGAATATTTCCATAATCGGATTTTTATCACGATTCAATATGTTTCTCAAACTCATATATTTACTATTCTCTATTATTTATATTGATACTCGCTTTGTATTATTCTTAAACATTTGAAAAATTAGTTAAACTTCCCATATGATGTCAGATTTTCTTTTTAATTTTCTAATGATGTGATATTAATCTGCTTTGTGTACTTACACATACTCATACTCCTTGTATTATTGAGAAATCTTAGACATTTTTCGTTTTATTACGACTATGACGTCAATCAATTTTATTTCATATTTATCTTTTTTTCAATTGGTGAAACTTTTTATTTCATTTTTCACGTGGAAGTCGTCTGATAGAAAATTAATTATTGTAGAAAGAATTTCATTGTGGATTTTAAATCTTTGGCATCTGCTATAACGAAAAATGTTTAAATTTAATAGGAAAAGGCTGTTAGAATTTTGGTTTTTTATTTCTATTTATTAAAATAATATGAATTTTTCAAATTTTAATATTTTGAGCTCTTTACAGCTGGTATTCCTATATACACGAAGTTTCAACTCTGTAAGTTATATAGTTTTTTGAGAATGGCTCTGTGACGGAGAGACAACGGAGCAGGAGTAATGGGGTTTCGTGAGATGAACGAAACCCTAAAAAAGTATTCTTCATACAAGTACGGCATAATACAGAAGGAAAAAAGCTGACAAAATTAAAAGGGAAACAATTCAGTAGTTTTAGAATAATCGTGGTCACCTTGTTTAAATATGCAGTTTTGCGAAAAATCAGTTTATTTATTTTTTTGTGTCTGTGTTACAATTATAGTGCGAATACAATGCTTATTATTATTATTATTATTTTACTTGCCCATTGAATCGTCTGTTCCGGGTGCTAATTAAACCCTACTAATGTAAAAAAAAAATCGAAAATTTAGAACGTTTTTTGCTTTTTTACCCACCCCCCCCCTCCCTCATGTGGTAGTGTCACCGATATAAAATATAGCCTATGTTATAGCAGGGACTGTCACCATCAATTTGCTACCATAACTTTTGAAAAAGGTTCGGTAGTTCCAGATATTCCATAGAAATTGTAATTTAGAATGTTTTTAGAACGCTTTTCACTCATCTCACTGTTTTAAATTTCGAATTTTTTTAGAATTTGTTCTTAGAGAGCATTTACATTTTATAAGTAACTACCATGCCAAATTTCATGTTTCTAACACCTTCAGTATAAAAGAAATCGAAATTTTAGAACGTTTTTCGCTCCTGCACTCCTCTGAGGGTAGTGGCACCGACATGAAATATAGCCTATGTAACAGCAGGAACTGTTACAATCAATTTGGCACAATCACTTTTGAAAACTGTTCTGTAGTTCCAGAGATTCCATAGAAATTGTAATTTAGAATGTTTTTAGAACGCTTTTCGCTCATCTCACCCTTTTAAATTTCAAATATTTTTAGAACTTGTTCTTAGAGAGTATTTACATTTTATAAGTAACTACCATGCCAAATTTCATGTTTCTAACACCTTCACAGTATAAAAGAAATCGAAATTTTAGAACGTTTTTCGCTCCTGCACTCCCCTGGGGGTAGTGGCACTGACATGAAATGACATGACCTATGTTGGAGCAGGGATTGTCACCATCAATTTCCCACCATCACTTTTGAAATATCGCTTCAGTAGTTCCAGAGATTACCCCAAACAAACAAAAAATAAAAAACAATCTTTACTACTTTATAATATTAGTATAGATAATACTAATTTGGATATCATAAATATTTTAGGAATAATAAAGTTTTCGCTATAGCAATTAATTTTAATGGTAATTTTCCATACATAATTTGTCTGATGTGCGTGTATATATATAACGGATGGGTGGGTAGATGTTAGATTACGGAGGTGTGGCAGAGTTGTCTGGAAAAAACGCATGGTTAATATATATATATAAATAAATGGGGCATTTTGATTTACACATACGTTTGCTAATACACATTTTATAATGGACTATGATTTGATACTTTTATATGCAAATTAATGTAGTTATATTTACATATTCATTAATCAATTTAAATGTAGTTATATTTACATATTCATTAATCAATTTAAATGTATTTATATTTATTAATATTAAGAATGTTTTTGATTACCCTAATTTCCTGCCTATAATCCGCGGCGGCGTATAATCCGCAGGTGTCAATTTCACGATATTTTGAAAAAAAATCATCGTATAATCTGCAGCGGCGTATAATCCGCAAGTGAAATTTTCCCTTAACAAAAATTCACAAGATCTACAGGACTAACGTTCAGCCATAAAGGAAAAAATATTGAATCTAGTGTAAAATATTTTAATTTTTAACTTTTGTATTTAATATAACACTTGATAAATAAATAAATATGAAATAAAAATTGATAATTCAGTACAAAGATATTTGCAATTCTATTACACATAAGTAAAAATAAATTCAGAAAATTTACATTACTTAGTATAGAAATTATAATTAAGTAAGTTAATTACCTTAATATCTGTTTAAATTAAATATAAAATCCTTGTACTAGTTTTTTTTTTCCTTTGCCTTATTTTTATCTTAATATTATGCGATCAGCTAATCGGACAAATATTCGTCTGGCGCCATCTATCGAAGTAAAAGCTTACTATGCCATCGATTATCGCTTGAATCGAATATCGCCGTATGCCGAGCTATAATAGATGAAGCATAGAGTGCGATGATTATAAAATAAATAAGAGTTAAAAACTATTGTAAAGCGGGAAATAAATGGATTTAAGGAATGAATTATTAATATAAAACAGAAAATAAAAGATTATTGGCAAATTAAAAGTATTTTGACCATAATAATTACGTTTTTATAATAAAGCTATTATGTTGATATGTACTGTTTATGAACTTTATACTGAGATTAAATAACTGTAAATAAAGATGAGATATGAGTAAATGGTAATAAATGCTTGTGTTTAAAGAGTGTATTTGAGGCAGTAAGACCTAGATACAAAATGAGGGCTTGACTTCTCTTAACAAGATTTCATAAGTTGCGTGGTAGCACCATCTGTTGATTTTTAAGAAAGATATTTGTAAATTTGCCCAAAAAAAGTATGCTTCTTGACATTTGCAAAGATATCGAATAGGAAAAAAAATCGCAGATAATCCGCAGTGGCGTATAATCCGCATTACAAGAAAAATTAAGTTTTTTAACGTATAATCCGCGGATTATAGGCAGGAAATTAGGGTAATTGTATTTACATTAATGCCCACTGTGCACAATATCATATTAACTTCTAATGTATTCATATGCATACTTACATGTATTCATATGTATACTTTCTTAAAAGCTAATATAATACATGTATTAATTTTTAGCTCACAGGCTATCAAAGCCTGAGAGCTTATGTGCCCGCCGGTTCTGTATGTACGTACGTACGTACATATGTATGTACGTAAGGCGATAACTCTTGATAGAACTAACCGTTTTACTTTAAATTTTGTTTATAGGTTCCTTGTGATAAGGCGCTTCCCTGATTAGTTTTGGAGGTTCATTGGTTAAGCATAAAAGGGGGAAACGGGGGGGCTAACCCCCCATAATTTAGATAAATTTGTTTTTTATGCAGAATTATCCCATTTTTTCAAATTTTGTATATAGGTTCATTTTGATAATGTGCTTCTGTCAATAGTTTTGGGGGTTCATTGGTTAAGTATAAAGGGGGAAAGAGGGGGATACCCCCCCCTAATTTAGATAAATGGGTTTTTCATGCAGAATTATCCGATTTTCTTCAAATTTTGTATCTAGGTTCATTGTGATAATGCGCTTCTCTGAATAGTTTTGGGGGTTCATTGGTTAAGTATAAAGGGGGAAAGTGGGGCTAATCCCCCCTTAATTTAGATAAATGGGTTTTTCATGCAGAATTATCCAATTTTCTTCAAATTTTGTATATATATTCATTGTAATTAGAGACTTGTCTGATTAGTTTAAGGGGTTCATTAGTTAACTATGAGCGGGGTAATGGGGGGATGACCCCCCCCCCATAATATATTGTTGATTTCTTTATTTTTCGAGGGGCATATTTCAAATTCTTTGAAATAAGAGTATAATATACAATTAGTGTGAATAGCCTGTGAGCTCAATGCCCTCAGTTTAACTGGACAGTTTTCTTTTTATTATTAAATGTTATACCCTATCCACTTATATCATGTGTATTTAATTTTTAACATTGTTTGCAGAAACATTATATATAACTAATTAATTTCAATATTTAATTAATATTAATTTTAAATCCTTAGCATCTTAATTCTTATAATTTATTATTTTAATTTGATTATAAATTAATTTACATGATGTTACAATTTTGGCAAAGCTATTTAATTGTGGCTATGCCATTGCTTGGTACAAATATTTTTCTGTAGCATTAATCAATAATTATTCATTTTACCATTTTACATATCATTTAACATAGAATTTTTCATTAATACATCCATTTGATATTTTAATGTAATTGAATATTTTATCAACGTAATTTTATTTATTATTTAATTATATTTATTTATTATTGAACTAATAGTTATCATTCTTTAGACAGTATTTGGTTTAATCTTTAACTAATAATTTTAATCCACTACTTTTATTAAATCATAGAATATTCATTAATTTTCTCATAGATGGCAGCACCGTGGTTTGAGTTCTGCTTTGTTGTACAATAATATTCCATGATCTATCATCTTTTAAAACTTATTTTGGCAACATGAAATGCTTTTCTGCAATTCATTGCCTGTGTTATGTGATGACTCCTGTAAATCTGGTAACTGTTGTGCTCTTTCCCTATATCCTTTTTAATCCAATTGTATTTGAACCTTATAATTTAATTTCACTGTTTTTTAGGGTTTCGTTCATCTCACGAAACCCTATTACTCCCGCTCCGTTGTCTGTCCGTCACAGAGCCATTCTCAAAATGTACGTAACTTACAGAGTTGAAACATTGTGTATAAATCAGAATATTAGCTGTGAAGAGCTGAAAATATTAAAATTTGAAAAATTCGTATTATTTTAATAAATAGAGATAAAAAATCAAAATTCTAACAGCCTTTTCCTTTTAAATTTAAACATTTTTAATTAAGCAGATGCCAAAAATTTAAAGTCCATGATGAAAATCTTTCCACAGTAATTAATTTTCTATCAGACGATTTCCACGTGAAAAAGGAAAAGGAAATAAAAAGTTTCACCAATTGAAAAAAAAGATTAAAATGAAATAAAATTGATTGACGTCATAGTCGTAATAAAACGGAAAATGTCTAAGATTTCTCAATAATACAAGGAGTATGAGTAAGTAAACAAAGCAGATTAATTACACATCATTAGAGAATTAAAAAGAAAATCTGATGTCATATCGGAAGTTTAACTAATTTTTCAGATATTTGAGAATAATACAAAGCGGGTATCAATATAAATAATAGAGAATGGTAAATATATGAGTTTGAGAAACATATTGAATCGTGATAAAAATCCGATTATGGAAATATTCGCATATTTTAACATTTTGAAGGTATACAATTTGTTTAATTTTGAAATTATTTTTTTAAATATTGCATTTAGTCCGTATGACGGATATTATTATGACAGAATATAATAGCGGGCTTGGCCCGCTATCTGGCTGGTTTAGATATTCAAAAAAACGAAAAAATAGACAGGTAAATTTTTACTTTATAAAAAACTTGACTTTTTTTTTGTTGTTGCTAAATGAAATTTGTTTGAATTTATTAAAGAAAGGATAAAGTGTTTGAAAGGAATATTAAACGAAACCCTTTGAGCGATCTTTGATCACACTTACCCACTTGTTTTCTCATTTTTATGGGTAAGGTTTCTTTCCTTTTTATTATTTTTTTAACTTTATGATTTTTTTTTTCTATATTATGGTGTGGTAGTCCCAAAATCATATTCTTTAGTAAGGTTATAGCTAATATGATGATGAAACCACACATTTTATTTGTGGTATTTAGGCATTTGGGACTTGAAAATTCTGTGTAAATTCCACAAATTTCATTTTTTCAATTTTTAATTTACTTTATTCTTCTTTTAAATAAGTGTATGGTATCTATATTCAGAGTTTTGGGGAACACTATTGTTGTCAATTAATTATTACATACTAATTCATAATTTCATAGTTTTTGTTGGTGCTACGGTAATGTTTCATTAATGGTTTTATATATATATATATATATATATATATATATATATATATATATATAGTGTATGTGTGTGTAGAATTTTTATTGTTACCTCCGTTATATATATATATAATGTACTAATGTAATATATAAGCAATTGGCGCCCTTTTTTATCTATTTTGCCACCGCCCTCTCTGTTATGCCAGTACGACCCTGCCCACAAGCCCCCTCTCCTCCCCCACATATTATTAAAATCTCCATTCCCCGTAAATGAAAATCCATATTTAAAAATATATATATTCATTATTGCCGAAACGTCAGTGAAGGCTTACTGTTGAGACCCGAAAAGTTTTTGGTTTCTGTCTGTTTGTCTGTCTGTCTGTCTGTCTGTTCTGCGGTAACTGCCGTAAAAATGATCCGATTAGTTTGATTTTTGGTAGGTATATTGGTGAGATACCCGGAATTAGCTGTATAGTTTTTAGTTACATTTGGTTCATTCGTTCGGAAAATATAGAACATTTCTTTTTTTATCATAATGCTTTCCTATGGAAATTCAGACGATTTTTAATTTTTTCAGTCGTTGAAAATAAAATGTCGCATTTGATTAATGTATTTAAACGGTAAGTTATGAAGGCTAAAATTTATCAAGTCAGGTCTTAAATTATTCAAATTAATTTGAAATTTTGTTAATACATTCGTCAGATTTTTTAAATTAGGTGTATAATTTTTGGTGCAATTTTATACATCTGTTCTAATAATATAATACATTTTATTCTATCATTTTCTGCAATTTTTAAAATGCATTTATTTTTATTTTCCTCTTTAATTTAACCGTAACCTAGCAACTAAATTGTAAAGAATATCAAAATAATAAAATTCAAATAATTCAGACTATTTTGCCCCAATATTTTATTGGGTGATTTTAATATTTTATTAAAATAAATGAGAATTTATTTTGATACAAGTTACCTTTTAACTACAGAATGATAACCGAAGCATTTTTACATAAGATATTATTCATTTCTGGAAGAGATGTGGATTATTCGTGGTTGAAAATTAGTATTATTTTTAAAATAGGATATAATATCTCGTACAACGAGATGGTTAATCTAAAGAAATTAGCGTAGTAAAACGCATCCATACAGCCTGGAATAGCACAATTACTGGAAACTGAGTTCATAAAAAGTTATCACAAAAAATACTTTATAGTGCCAAATCACGGTTGCTATTTAGTGAATTGACAGTGGGCACGATTATGAATGATTACACAATAGGTTTAAAAGTTTTCAAATAAGCCTATTTTTGAGAGATTTTAGTATGCTATTGAAATCGAGTTAGAACAAGATGTACGTATGTAAAATAAATATTATAGAATGACCATCAAAACTGCTTTTCCGAAACAAAAATTGTAATAACACTAGATTTCTGCAATAGATATAAGTGAAATACAGTAGATTCAGTTTACATTTCCATAAGTTGCTTTTGTACACGAGATATTATTCAACTTATCTATCAGATGCGAGTGTTTCGTGGTTGGCAGGTAAGTAAATATTGCTATTTAGGTACTAGGATAACATGAAATTATTTTCTGAATTTTTGCTTATCCTAATAAAACCACTGTGTAGAACGAAATCCAAGATATACTAGAATCATTCACACAAACAATAGGAAATCCCGAATATAAATGTAATAAGATTACGGGGGGTTCAGAGGGGCAGAGCCCCCTGAAGAAATGTATTGTTTTAATCTAAAAAATAGAATAAGAAGTTCATAAGAATGTCAGAATATTATTGCATAAACCGTGTTTAATTTAACGTTTTTAATTTCTGAAACCTTCGAATTATTTTATATGCATATAAGTATATATGTAATAATTGCCGAAACGTCAGTGAAGGCTCACTGTGGAGACACGAAAAGTTTTTGGTTTCTGTCTGTCTGTCTGTCTGTTCCGCGATAACTGCCGTAAAAAAGTTCGATTAGGCTGATTTTTGGTGAGGTACCCGGAATTAGCTGTATAGTTTTTAGTTATATTTGATTCATTCGTTCGAAAAATATAGAACATTTCTTTTTAGGTCATAATGCTTTTCAATAGAAAGTCAGACGATTTTTTTTAATTTTAACATTCACCGAAAAGAAAATGTCGCATTGGGATAATTGTAAATGCTAAATTATGGATTCTAAATTTACGAAATGGAGATCTTAATTAAATCCTATCGCTTTGAAAATTTGCCAATATATTTATTAGAATTTCGAAATTAATTGAATAAATTATTAGGACATTTTATGCATTAATTTCGAAATATATCAAACATTTTAATTTCTCATTTTTTACAAAAGATTCCAATGCATTTTTTTTCTCTCTTTTATTAAATGGTTGCTAAGCAACTCTATTTCAAAGAATATCAACAAAGGAAAATTCAAGTAAATCGCATTATTTTGATGCGAAATTTTATTAAAAATAGCTAATTTTCGGGTTACATAAGTTTTTAATATGCTTTTTTAAATGAAATAGATGAGAATTTATTTTACCTACTAAAACATTACTACCAAATCGGTCGTCCAAATGAAAATAATAAAAACGTTGAATGCGTAAATTGAATATAGGTCACATAAGAAGATACAGATAATGTTAAAAATGAGGGATTTGTAGAGCTGACGTTGAGGCCTCTGATCTGTAGATTTACTAGTTGCCGAAACGCAAGTTGAGGCTCACTGTGGAGACCCAAAAAGTTTTTGGTTTCTGTCTGTCTGTCCGTCTGTTCCGCGATAACTGCCGCAAAAATGATCCGATTAGGTTGATTTTTGGTAGATATGTTTGTGAGGTAACTGGAATTAGCTGTATAGTTTTTAGTTACATTGGGTTCATTCGTTCGGAAAATATAGAACATTTCTTTTTAGGTCATAATGCTTTCCTATGGGAATTCAGACGATTTTGAAATTTTTCATTTGTTGAAAATAAAATGGCGAACGATTCATGTATTTAAACAGTAAGTTATGAAGGCTAAAATTTATCAAGTTAGTAGTGTTCCCGCTAGGCTTTTTTTGAAGGGCGCAGCGCCCTGCCCTTTTTAAAATCGGCAAAATGCGCCCTGCCCTTTTTGAAATCGGCAAAATGCGCCCTACCTTTTTTAAAACTATTCAAAAGTGGCCAAAAACATCGCGAAAAAACGGCAAACTTCGTCAAAAACATTGCGAAAAGCGGCAAATTTCGTCAAAAGATCGCGAAAAAAACGGCAAATTTTGTCAACAAATCGCGGGAAAAACGTGACTTTCGTTTGAGAATCGCGAAAAAACGGCAAATTTCCTCAAAAACATTGCAAAAAACGACAAATTTCGTCAAAAGATCGCGAGAAAACGGCAAATTTCGTCAAAAGCATTGCGACAAACGGTTAATTTCGTCAAAAGCATTGCGACAAACGGTTAATTTCGTCAAAATATCGCGAAAAAACGACAAATTTCGTCAAAAGATCGCGAAAAAACGACAAATTTTGTCAACAGATCGCGGGAAAAACGTGAATTTTGTCAGAGAATCGCGATAAAACGACAAACTTCGTCAAAAACATTGCGAAAAGCGGCAAATTTCGTCAAAAGATCGCGAAAAAACGGCAAATTTCGTCAAAAACATTGCGAAAAGCAGCAAATTTCATCAAAAGATCGCGAAAAAACGGTAAATTTTGCCAACAAATCGCGATAAAACGGCAAATTTCGTCGAAAACATTGCGAAAAAACGGCAAATTTCGTCAAAAACATTGCGAAAAACGGCAAATTTCGTCAAAAATATTGCGAAAAAACGTCAAATTTTGTCAACAAATCGCGAAAAACGGCAAATTTCCTCAAAAAAAATAGCGAAAAAACCCGCAAATTTTATCAACAGATCTCGAAAAAACTGCAAATTTCGTCAAAAACATTGCGAAAAGCAGCAAATTTCGTCAAAAGATCGCGAAAAAATGGCAAATTTTGTCAACAAATCGCGGGAAAAACGTGACTTTCGTCAGAGAATCGCGAAAAAACGGCAAATTTCGTAAAAAACATTGCGAAAAACGGCAAATTTTGTCAACAGATCTCGAAAAAACTGCAAATTACGTCAAAAGATCGCGATAAAACGGTAAACTTCGTCAAAAACATTGTGAAAAGCGGCAAATTTCGTCAAAAGATTGCGAAAAAACGGCAAATTTTGTCAACAAATCGTGGGAAAAACGTGACTTTCGTCAGAGAATCGCGAAAAAACGGCAAATTTCGTCAAAAGATCGCGAGAAAACGGCAAATTTCGTCAAAAGATCGCGAAAAAACGGCAAATTTCGTCAAAAATATTGCGAAAAAAACGTCAAATTTTATCAACAGATCGCGAAAAACGGCAAATTTCTTCAAAAAAAAAAAGCGAAAAAACCGCAAATTTTATCAACAGATCTCGAAAAAACTGCAAATTTCGTCAAAAGATCGCGATAAAACGCAAATTTCGTCAAAGGGACGCAACCCCCCCCCCCACCCCCTTAACACCCTGGAAAAAAAAAATATAAAAAAAACATCTTTTGCTCTCCCAGCTCACCAAGCTTAAAAGCCCTTTCTTTTTTACTTTTTCTGCTGCGTCACTTTATTATAGCAAATAATCGATCAAGTAATTTTCCACACCCTCACCCAAAATTGATGCCCCCCCCTTCTTTCCAAGCACACAAAATTTAAAGTTAAAACTCTTTTATTTAAATTTTTTTGTCCTATTTTTAAATCTTTAGTAAGGTAACTAAATCAGTCATCTTAAGTTCAAATTTTCTGCTTACCCCTTAAAATTCATAGTTTAGAGGCGGCTAATAATTTTATATCCACATATGTTAACCTAATTACTTACTAGAACCTTAAAATATCAATTTAATAAAAATGTATTTCTGTAATTTATGTTACTAAATGTGTGTACAAACATTGATGAGTATATGATGAACAATAATGAGTTTCTTATATTGGTTCCGAAAATGTATACTTTTTTTATGAAACAATGCCCTTTTCCGCTGAAACTAGTGCCCTTTTTGTGACTAGCACCCTGCCCTTTTTTTTTCCTAGAGTGAACACTAAAGTTAGGTCTTAAATTATTCAAATTAATTTGAAATTTTGTTAATACATGTCAGATTTTTTTAATTAGGTGTATAATTTTTGGTGCAATTTTATACATCTGTTCTAATAATATAATTCATTTTATTTTATCATTTTTTGCAGATTTTAAAATGCATTTATTTTTATTTTCCTCTTTAACCGTAACCTAGCAACGTAGCAGCTATATTTCAAAGAATATCAAAATAATAAAATTCAAATAACTCAGACTATTTTGCTGCAATATTTTATTCGCAAAATAAAATATTTTCGGTTGATTTTTGTATTTTATTGAAATAAATGACAATTTATTTTGATATAAATTACCTTTTAACTACTGTAGAATGATTTCCGACACATTTTTACATGAGATATTATTCATTTCCTGGAAGAGATGTGGATTTTTCGTGGTTGAAAATTAGTATTATTTTAAAAATAGGATAAAATCTGTCGTACAACAAGATGGTTAATCTAAAGAAATTAGCGTAGTAAAACGCATCCATACATCCTGAAATAGCACAATTACTGGAAACTGAGATCATAAAAAGTTATCACAAAAAATAATTTATAGCGCCGAATCACTATTTAGTGAATTGGCAGTAGACACGATTATGAATGATTACCCAATAGGTTTAAAAGTTTCCAAATATGACTAATATATAATATATATATGTAATTTTTTTTCTTTTTTTTTTGGGGGGGGGGGGGGGTGCTGGGGATTTTAGTATGCTATTGCCATCGAGTAGATCGGGATGTACTTAGATAAGATCTTACATATAAATATTATAGAAGGACCATCAAAACTGTTTTTCCGAAACAAAAATTGTAATTAAACTAGATTTCTAAAATAGATATAAGGGAAATATAGTAGATTCAGATTCATTTCCATAAGTTGCTTTTGTACAAGAGATATTATTCAACTGATCCATCAGATGCAAGTGTTTCGTGGTTGGAAGGTAAGTAAATATTGTTATTTGGGTATTAGGATAACATGAAATTATTTTCCAAACTGTTGCTTATCTTAATAAAACCACAGTATAAAACGAAATCCGATATATACTATAATCATTCACGCAATCAATAGGAAATCACGAATATAAATATAACAAGATTACGGGAGGTTCAGGGGGGCAGAGCCCCCCTGAAGGAATGTACTCTTTATCCAAATCATTTCATGAAAAAAAAAGTTCATAAGAATTTCACAATTTCACTCCATACACCGTGTTTAATTTAACGGTTCTAATTTTTGAAAACCTTTGAAGTGATATGTCTATAAATACTATGTATATAATATAAAAAATTAAATTGCGGATTATAAGATGCTAAATATGAAAAGTGGTATTAAAAAACAATGATTTTCAGAGCTGACGTTGAGGCTCCTGATCTGTAGATTTACTAGTTATATTTTCTGTTCATCAAGGGAGCGTTGATGCTTTCAGTTTTATTTAAAGTATTAGGTTTATCAGATAGCAGAACAGGCTATTAACAGCTTCACTCAGGTTCTCTTGCAATTCTAAATAATACTATTGTTTCTAAGAACTTGTAGCTCCCGAATAATCATGTGAATTTCAATCGCAGTTACAGTTACTCTTAAGAGTTCCGGATTTCAACGAGTTATACATTTTAAACATAAAACCAAATCATTCAAATAATAAGTAAATACTTCAAATTAAATAGTCATTAAAAGAAAGGAAGCTTTCCTATTAACATAAGTTAGTGATATAACTTCACCTATTCGAAAACGAAAATAAGGGCCTGCTTTTCAACAAGTTTTAAAATAAAACGTTAAAACCAGGAGCTCTAGCGTAATTTAGGCGTTTAGCAATTACTATCATTAAACATGGAACAATAAGAAAAAAGGTGTGGGAAAAGAACATGGGCGTACCCAAGGGGTGGGCTGATGGGGCTACAGCCCCCTCCGAAATAGTCGAAAGAGAAATGAATGATACTGATTTTTTCCCTTTTTTGAGAGATAAATTTGTAATTTTTTTCTATGATAGAATGGACTTAGCCACTCTGTTTAGTCCCATATTAATATACAGTGACAGTACAGAATACCCACAAAGGGCGAAGGAGGCTGATGCGGTTACAGCCGCCATCCCACCTCCGGAAATAGTTGAAATTGAAATGCAAAAAGTGGTGTTTTTTCTTTATTTTTGAAATAAATTTGTACCCCACCCCCTGAAATAGTCTAAAATGAAATCTATGGAATGCTGATTTTTTTTTCCTTCTTTGGGTGCGTTCATAATTATATAAATACGTAGCACCTATAGTCATCGTTTGGTCCGCCCGTCTATCCGCATATAACAACACAGAAACTACCCAATCAAAGGTTTTGAAATTTAATATATATATATATATATAATCGTTGCAGAATTTTGTCGAGTCATTTCAAATTTTATGAAAACTGAATTTAAACTTAAAAAGATGTTAATAAACGTTTTCTTTCTATTAAATTCCATCATACGAAATTAATTCAATGGTATCTCATGATAGGTAACAATTCTAGGTTGCTATGGTGATTACGTCCTATTTAAGATGGAGTCATTTTTTCTGCATTACTGAATTTAAAAAACAAATTTGTATACTAAAATTGTTTAATTATAGCAATCCTATAATCTACCGACCGTTTTATGTTTCTGGAGAAATAGATATTAAACGGAAAAAGGAGTATACATATGGATTTCAAGTTCTGCAATTTTCAAAGCTAGGCTTAAATTTACCATTGGGATTTTCAGTCAATGTCGACAAAAGATAAAATGTTGCCAACTTAAAATGTTGTTTTTTTATTACGGAAATTAATCATATCATAATAACAGACGATATAATTCATTTACCTCATTTGTCACGTTTGACGTACAATTTCAAAATTGTTTAAAGATAAATTTGTAATTATTTTTTTTTTCATACAAAACAGACTAGTCACTTTTTTAGTACCATATTAGTGTACAGTAACACTACACATACCCAAAGAGGAGGAAAAGGATTCATGGGGTTACAGGTCCCTTCTCTCTACGAAATGGTCGCAATGAAAAAAAAAAAAAAAAAATTGTTGATTTTGTTTCTTGCTTTTTTCTGTCCATTCTCGTTATTCCCATATCTGTGCAGCGACACTACAGTATACCCAAACAGGAGGGAAAGGGCTGATGTGTTACAACCCCTTTCATCTCCAAAATGGTAGCAATGAAATTATAAAAAATGCTGATATTTTTAGATAAATTTATAATTATTTTTTTGTCATTCAATGGATTAGCATGGATGTAATGAAGGGTATACGGTGGTATACATCATATATCTTCTGGATTTTTTAAGAGGCTATACATATATCCTTTTTTTCTCAAGTAATGCTATAGCAATGTACTCTCTAGCGTATACCCTTAGCCTATAGCATATACCCTCTGGTACTTTTACGACTACAGCACTATGGACTAGTCATTCTCATTAATCCGATACTAGTGTACAGTGACCCCACAGCATACATTTTATTTTCTGTCATGCTATAAATTTGTTTTCCTTACTCCTGAAACCAAAACTACTTGAGATCACAAAATCAATTTTCAAATGACTGAAAAACAACTCCAAACTTATTTTAGTAGATAAATGAATAAGTATGAAATGCTTCCATCAATTGACAAGATCTAGAAATAATTTTGTCAAATCTAGAAGCAGTTTAATTAATTTAAGGAGTTGATGAGTGTCTTTCACAGTGGCACATGACTAATTTTAAACATTTTTACTTCCAAAATATTAAATCTATTTTTATTTTTAGACAAAAAAGCATATACTTTGTATGAAGTTAGTGCAGAAGCATGTTTTTTTACGTATTCAATGAAAAACCACTTACTGCCAAAGTTGCACCTGGATGCAAATAATCCCAAAGTTTTTAATTCCTAAAATGCTTACAGAAAAGGAATGTACCAACGATTTTGTGGGATAAAGCGGGATCTTGACTTTACAAGACTAAATTTATGAAAATTTAAAATGTTTCAAAAGCAGTACACAAGGTATCAAAATCAAATTGCTTTTTAAAATAATTAGGCTCAGAATATTGCTCAAAAAACGAAAAATCATAATTTTCAATAATACAAAAAATTGTGCTTACATTTGTTTTCATCAGTTGTTCATTTTTGGTTTTCACGTGTTTTACCTACTTTTCTGACACATTTCCTTCTAAAAACGGGGGCTAGAAACATATATGAAAAACATATACAGGGTGTATCTGAAATGCTTCAACAAACTTAGAGGGATGATAGTACTCATCAAGACGAACAAACAATGCAATGGAACATGGGATCGCAAATGACGTTTAAAGGGTGAAAATTGAAAAAAAACTGCAGAACTGGCTAGTAGCACGAAGCTGGTTTTCCTTTCACTTTGTGCATATCCGGTCAGAAAGAGATAACAAAAACGTGGAAGAGAGCCAAACAAATCTGTGAGCAGGAATCCACGTATGCAAAATTGTCGATCTTCTAAGAAACAGACCAATAAACGTAAATTTGTAGCAAGCATGCGTTGTAAGTACATGAACCGCCAACAACGATAGGTAGTATCATTGCGAAAACACTTTGTTTGTGCTTTTAGTAGGAATGGCTACCTATTCCAATAACGAAATGGCTGATATGCATATGGTGATGGCAAGATGGATTGGCCTCCACGCTCGCCAGACCTTAACCCTTTGGATTTCTTTTTCTGGGGACAGATGAAATCCCTCATTTATGAGATGCCAGTAGAAACGCCAGAAGTAGTAGCGCGTATTGTGATCGCTGCAGGAGAAATCCAGGAAACTCTCGGAATCTTCGAGCGTGTCCGCCAGTCGTTCCTCCGTAGATGCACTCTGTGTAATAATGTCCGCGGTCGACACTTTGAACAATTGTTGTAAATATTTGTTTGATCTGGACACCACGAGCTGTGTTGTACCTATTCTGTGCAATAAATAATTTTCTGGATTGTTTGACACATTTTCTTGATTTTCATCCTTTAAACGTCATTTGCGACCCCATGTTCCATTGCATTTTTTATTCGTCTTCATAAGTACTATCATCCCTCTAAGTTTGTTAAAGCATTTCAGATACACCTGTATATTTTGTCATGCTGTGAGGAACTTCCAGAATGATTCTACATCGTTGGTACACCTTGGGAAAATATATACAATTTTCATCTATGTCGTGAAAATTCGTCGTTTCGGGCCACTGTGGGGCGACGTCTAAAGACAACACAATTTATAACGTAATCAGACGTCAGTCAAACATTATTGAAATTTAAGTCAGCCCCTCCCTAAATTAAATCCTGGGTACGCCACTGGAAAAGAACATTGTACAGTGATCATTGGCAGTATTCGCAAAGATTGGAGAAAATATATAAGTACTCATACGCTATGATTAGCAGTAGGCGGAACTAGTGATATTGAATTATCAATGAATTAATTTGCCTAATGAGAAAAAAATTAGGAATTATTAACTTTTGAAACAAAAACAAAATGACTTTTTTTCTGTTTGACATACAAAAACAGTAATCAAATACATAAATGACGTCATGTACATGAAAAATTCACAGCTTGCAGTTCGAATTGCAATCAACTGATGACGACCTTCAAACTTTAGACGTCTTGGTCAATCTGCCAATCACAATTGCCCGGTTGACTTCCAGCTGTGCCTACAATCATATCAGCTACCAAAATATCGAATTTCTTTATATGCTTTTAGTTAAAAAACATTTTTGTGATTTCCGCCATTACCGATATTATTTTCACGTACCCCCAGCAGGTACACCACGTACCCCCAGGGGTACGCATACCTTAGGTTGGGAACTGCTGTTTTAATCTAATCTATCAAAAAACCTGCATTTGGTCATTCTGATAGAAAAAATCCTATAATTATTATTTAAAATGTTCTTTGGGGGGATAAGATTTAATTTATTTGAAAGCAAGACAATCAGGGGGAATAGCAATAAGATGGATATTAAATTTATAGTCCAAGAGCTAGCAACGTTTTCGTCACCTGATTTTAGCAAGGCTCATTTTTCTATATAGTCTCCCTCTCTATTGTGTAGAACGAATGCGGCCGGTCTGGCTGCGTTTACCTGTGGGGGGGGGGGGGCAATGCAGGTAAAAAAGTGACAAGATTACGTCATTTTAGCATGAATTTTGTTTATAAAACTTGAATCTGCTAACTATTTGTGATATTAAGTTATTAGTCTGGCACCGTTTTAACGTTGCCAACACCGTGCCAGACCCTCATTTATAGGCAAAATGAGGTGTGAAATTCACGTCATTTTAGCAAAGTTGAAATTTTAGTATGTTATACTTTGGCTATCAGATAAGCTATAATTAATTTGCCAGACCGAAATTCTGTTGCTAAATTACTGCCAGACGCCGATTTAAATCTGCCAGAGAAAGCGCCTATTAGAAGGGCTGGCAGCTTTTGTAGTGCTTTGGCTACTTTCAATACACATCCAAGCAATGATTGTTGCCAAAGCAACGATCCTTTCTTTCTATAAAAGTATATATATATATATATATATATATAATTTGTCAAAATAAATGCTTAAATAAAAATATTTGTTACACTTATTTAACGTGTCTTCACTGAAAAATGTTTTTTCCTAGATTATCACTATAAAAATCACACGTTTTTCCATTACTAGCCTACGCATTAAATTTCCTTTCAATAACACAGAGAACATGCTATGAACGTATTATTTCAAACCACAAATGACCTATTGACCTTGAAAAGTAGCAGTTGACATTGGCTATTTCTTGCTAGCCACTATAAGTTTACTCAGAAAATTAAGGGAAAATATTATAATATTGTATTATTTAAAATTAAAAGCGAATATTAATAAACCCTAATTATAATATTACTTAAAAATTAAGGGAGAAATTAAATAAACATAACGGTTGACAATTTACGCCATGAAGTTCTTGTTTTGCTCTTTTTTCGCTTCTTTGGCGATTTCATAAATCTCTATACTTATAAAAGAACATGTCCTGATGACTCAGAATCAATGCCGAGCTTCAACCGCTGCTCCTAGGATTATGAAATTTGGAAGATATGTTCCCTTACACAATATAGGCACTCACTAAGAAAGGATTTTTGAAAATTCACCCCTAAGAAAGTTAAATAGGGGGTCGAAATTTTTAGGTCATTTTGTCTTTTCGCCTAGCAGAAGTTTTAAGTAGAAGCAAGAAATTCAGGATAACAAATCTACTAAAAAAATAATTAAACATGTATTTCAGCAATTTTAATAATTCAAATACTAAGGAGGTTAAATGAGTGCTCGAATGTTTTAGGTGATTACGCCATATCTCAGCAGGAGTTTTAGGTAGAGGCATGAAATTCAGGTTACCCAATCTACTAAAAAAATAGTTAAACATGTATTTCAGCTATATTTAAGAAGTTCAACCACTAAGGGGGTTAAATGGGGGAGGGGGCGAACATTTTAGGTCCTTTGGTCTTTTCACCATATCTAAGCAGCAGTTTTAGGTAGGAGCTTGAAATTCAGGATAAAAAATTTACTAAAAAAAATAGTTAAACACGTATTTTAGCGATTTCAGAAATTCAGCCACTAAAAGGAGTTAAATGAGAGTCTAATGTTTTAAGTCATTTTGCCATAACTCAGTAGAAGTTATAGGTAGGAGCGTGAAATTAAGGATAACAAATGTACTAAAAATATTTAAATAGATATTTCAACGATTTTAAATATTCATCAACCAAGGGGGTTAAACGGGGGTCGAACATTTTAGATCATTTCGGCATTCTCAACTGCAGTTTTAAGTACGAGCGTGAAATTCTAGCATTACAAATCTACTAAAAAATAGTTAAACACGTAATTCAGCTATTTAAGCTGAAGCGAGTTTGTCGCCAACATCAGCTATGAATCCGATCATGGAAGATTAGACGAATAAGACAACTATAGCTGATTTTTTATTAGATATTTTGCGTGAAAAGTTTTTTTTAATTTTCATGTTTTATAAATTGTTTTTATGCTTTTTTCGTAAAATTAAAATTAAATTAAAAATAAGATTAAAATTTATATACAGAATAGAATACAAAATACATTTTTGGATTTAAAGATTTGCGATTTAAGTACTAGTCGCCATATTTATGCACAAGGCTGTGTTACAGTGATTGTCGTATAATCAGTTGACAGGCGTGCAACCCAAAGGGCTAAAATAATTTCATTTTAAGGATTTATGCACGCATAATGACTGAACCTCTTTATAATCATCGTTGTATTAACGATATATGGGTGAGAAAAACACAGGTCATTGTATTTATTACCACAACATTAACAATTTATGGGCGTGAAACCACACTGCCATGTATTTTAGCCAATCTCATTTTTTTTTATCTGAAAGCTCTCCCTTCCCCTTAGATAATCACGGGCAGGGCTGAGCAGTACTTTCTCAGGGGGCTCATGGAAAAAAACATTATTTTTGTCACGAAATTTTTACTTGCGTGATTTTTTTTATACATTCTTATTAGTTATTTTCATATAGTTTAAAATAACGTATTTTATTTACATTTTTCTTTTTGCATATAAAATGCACTTTCTAGGCCCCAAACAAAGGCAGCGCTGTACGCTGCAAAAGGTATCTGGGCCCCACTCGGAAGCGACTGGCTAGCTAACGATATATGGCTGAGAAGCACACAAGACCCCGTTATTTTGAACACCGTATTAACAATTTATGGGAGTAATATCACAGTGCCCATTTTACAACGATCGCCATGTATCTTATGCTATCTCATTTTTGTATATTTTATCTGAAAGCTCTTGTCAGGGGCTAATGGAGAAAAACATATTAATTATGTCGCGAAAGCTTTACTTATGTACTTTATTGATATACTTATTAGTTATTTTCGTATAGTTTAAAATAAAGCATTTTATTTACAGTTTTTTATTTGCATGTAAAATGCACTTTCTGGTTCCACAGCGAAGTCCGGGCTAAACGCTGCAGAAGGAAACTTGGCCCCACACGGAAGTGACTGACTAGACGGGCAAAGACCGGCTTGTTAATAAATGTTTCTTTTAAAAAAATTAGAAAAAATTATGGATAAATATTTTATTCTCAAAATTTAACTAAGCCAAATAAGAATTACAAATAATTGATACATTAATTACATAAATTAAGCCTTTTTTTGACAAATCATATATACTTCTATAGAAAGTAACAATCATTGCTTTGGCAACAATCACGGCTTGGCAGTGTACAGACAATAGCCAAAGCACTATAAAAGCTGCCAACTCTTCTAATTGGGGCTTCTCCGTCAGATTTAAATCGGCATCTGGCAGTAATTTAGCAACGGAATTTCGGTCTGGCAAATTAATTATAGCTTATCTGATAGCCAAAGTATAACATACTAAAATTTCAGCTTTGCTAAAATGACGTGAATTTGACACCTTATTTTGCCTATAAATGAGGGTCTGCCACGGTGTTGGCAACGTTAAAACGGTGCAGACTAATAACTTAATATCACAAATAGTGAGCAGAAACAAGTTTTATAATCAAAATTCATGCTAAAATGATCTAATTTTGTCACTTTTTTACCTGCATTGCCCCTCCCCCCACAGGTAAACGCAACCACTTCCACCAGCCAGACCGGCCGCATTCGTGCTACACAATAAAGACTGAGAATATATAGAAAAATGAGCCTTGCTAAAATCACGTGTTTTCTGACGTTGCTAGCTCTTAGACTATTAAATAAGACCTTTTTTTAAGTCTTTCAGAGAATGTAGGGATATATTGCTGAGGACAGAATAATGAGTTTCTCATGATCTTGTGGATATAATAGGGTGGAAAGGCAATGGTTCAATTGTTCAGAACAGTCTCACTTTTTAACTACTGTATAATACCACTAATTTACAAAAAATAAAAGAAATGACACAGCCGTTCCAGAAAAAAAGAATAGCCCAAGTTCGAGTAGTATGAAAGGAAATTGGCCTGAATCTGTTTCTGTATAAACTTCCACTAAAACAAAAAGAGTCATTCTTGGTGCGCCACTGTGTATACCATGCAAGCTTTTTTTATGAGTAGCTTTTTCATATTAGTGTTGCCAATTTAGCGGATTTTTTATAAAATTCAAATTATCTGTCAGAATTTTCCGAATAGTTACCTTCACTTTATTTAATCACTTAATGTCTCTCACTAAATAAAGCAAAAATTATTATTCAAAATTTCTGATAGATGAATAAATGACTTCACTTTATTTAATCACAGAATGTGTGTCATTAAATATAAGCAAAAATTGCTAGTGGAAATTTCTCATAGGTGAATTTAAAAAAATAGATAAATTGGCAACACTGGTGCGAATGGGAGGGTATTAAGTTTGGAAGTGAAGGGCCTCACAAAAGTTCTTACATTTGGCCTTGCTGAGGATGGAAAAGGGGGGAGAGGAGGCAAAATATTTAAACTTTTTTGTAGTTTCACCTATTATCACTCGTCTTGATTTCAGAGAATGTGCCTGCAGAAAGATTTTGCTGTTAATAGCGTTTGTCGCAGAAAGCATAGTAATTTTCTGCCACAGTAGTAGACCATAACAGCTCAGGCTGGTTAGCATATTACTATAACAAAATTACCCATATGTTGACATTTTTTGGTTAAATCCTAGAACAAGCGATAAATGAGTTTTTCTTGCTATCGGTTTGTTTCCTACGTTTTTTCCACACCTTCTGTGCTCGGTTCTGGCATGGACAGAATGCATGGTTCAGGAAATTGAGCTGCTTTTTGAGGGAATTAGATTGGATTGATTGGTTGACAGATTAGAATATTCTAGAATAGGATTCTATTGTCAGTGGGTTGGTTTGTTGAATTATGTTTTATGAAGTTCAATGGTTTGACGTTTTGTCGTATGTTATAAAGGATAATTCCTGTAAAATCTTTTAAAAAATGAAAGATGAGAAATAAAGGTAGTGCATTTTTGTTGATTTTATTTGATAAGATGTATTTTAAGCACGTTAGAGACTGCTGTAAACCAATTTTTGTGCAAACATTACTGACCGCAGCTTGAATGGATTTCATGCATTCTAGATTCTAGAGAGTGCTGAACAGTGAATTTCGTGCATCCAGAGGGGGGGGGGGGGGGTTAAATGTACATTAAGCATAAATATAATAAACAAGAACGAAAAATCATACATCAAACATAGATTATGTAACACTTTCCAACGCTTCCAAAATAATTTTACAAATCATACCATTTAATAAGCTGAAAGATAACATCTAAGTAAACAATTTGGAAAATGCATAACATATTTAAAAACATAATTTCAGCAATTTCCAACATATACAATATTTGGAAAAATATCTGAATACTTTTATTCAGCCCTGTATAGGATCTATAGATTTGTATATATACTACATAGGATGCTAAACTTTAGTTCAGTTAGGAAACGCGTAGCACAGTTTAAAATTCTCCTTCAGGAGTTTCTGTCAATAAACCGAAATGTGTTCGCGAACTTTTGTGCTTCCCTGTATATGATCTACAGAATTTATACACACCACGTAATAGACAAAAAGCGATTATTTAAAATCGTGATCAGTAACTTAAACTGCACTTCCAGGAATTATTGTAAACAGACAGTAGAGAATTCTTTTGTGTGTCCCTGTAAATGAACGATGACTACTATACACACAATATTCTGTAGTAAGCCTCTTGTAATGCACCTTAGTGATATATATATAAATTTCAATGCGTTTAAAATAGTGAAACATTATTTAAGGAAACCACAGACGATTTTTCTCCATAGACGTAATGTAACGGAATTCTTTTGACTGTCCCTGTAAAGTAACTATAAGTGCTATGAACACCCTATTCCATATTAAGATTCTTGTAATGCACCTTAGTGATATATAAAAATTTCAAAGCATTTAAAAAAGTGAAACATTTAAATAAACCGCAAATGATTTTTTCCCATAGTATGCAATGTAACGGAATTCTTTTGAATGTCTCTGTAAAAAAAACTATAAGTGCTATGCACTTCCGTTGAAATAGGGAACATGCTATAGATAGCGACAATAACATATAAAAATTGCAGAGCAATCCGAGCATATTTACGGTAGTTAGAGTACGGACAGACGGCAGACATCCATACGGCCAGACAAACCAAAGTCATAAACACTTTTCAACTAGGTTGGAAAGTGTTAAAAAGCGTATTATATAAGTTAGTAACTGCTATTTGAATGAATTTCATGCATTCTAGAGATTGCTGCATGGCCCCGTGGCAGAATGTATCACTCTGTGACGGGTGTCGCAGACTGTTTAGGGCACCTGCAGACTAAAAACATACAGCGATGCCCCGGTTGCTCTATAGCGTGCAAATTACGCGAAAAAACAGCAAACTTTGTCGAAAGATCACAAAAAAAAAAAGGCGAATTTCGTCCAAGAATCACGAAAAAGGGCTAATTTCGTTGACAGATCGCAAAAAAATGCAAATTTAGTCAAAAGGCCATGAAAAAACATGATTTTCATCAAAAGGGCGTAAAAAAAACATGAGTTTAGTTCAGGGATCGCGGAAAAATGCAAATTTTGCCGACGGGCTCGGAGAAAACACCAACTTCGTCAAAGGATCGCCAAAACACTGTCAATTTCGTCGAAGAATCTCGAAAAAACGGAAAATTTCGTCGAAGGATCTCAAAAAAACGGAAAATTTTGTCGAAGGATCTCAAAAAAACGGAAAAATTTGTCGAAGGATCTCAAAAAAACTGAAAATTTCGTCGAAGGATCTCAAAAAAACTGAAAATCTCGTCAAAGGATCTCAAAAAAACTGAAAATCTCATCGAAGGATCTCAAAAAAACTGAAAATCTCGTCAAAGGATCTCGAAAAAACAGAAAATTTCGTCGAAGAATCTCGGAAAAACGGAAAATTTCATCGAAGGATCTCAAAAAAATGGAAAATTTTGTCGAAGGATCTCGAAAAAATGGAAATTTTCGTGGAAGGATCTCGAAAAAAATGGAAAATTTCGTCGAAGGATCTCGGAAAAACGGAAAATTTTGTCGAAGAATCTCGGAAAAATGGAAAATTTCGTCGAATCTCAAAAAAACGGAAAATTTAGTCTAAGAATCTCGGAAAAACGGAAAATTTTGTCGAAGAATCTCGGAAAAATGGAAAATTTCATCGAAGAATCTCAGAAAAACGGAAAATTTTGTCGAAGAATCTCGGAAAAACGGAAAATTTTGTCGAAGAATCTCGGAAAAATGGAAAATTTCGTCAAAGAATCTCGGAAAAACGGAAAATTTAGTCGAAGAATCTCGGAAAAACGGAAAATTTCATCGAAGAATCTCAAAAAAATGGAAAATTTCGTCGAAGAATCTCGAAAAAACGGAAAATTTCGTCGGAGGATGGCAGAAGAAAATTTAATTTTGTCCAAAGGCCAAAGGAAAAATGCTAAATTCATCAAAGGATCTGTCAAAATGGCGAATTTCGTTGACAGATTGCGATAAAACGCAAATTTCGTCAAAGGGCCGCTGAAAAACTATTTTCATCAAAAGACTAAAAAAACATGTTTCATTGAAGGATCATGGAAAAAATGCAAATTTCATCAAAGGGCCACAGAGTAAACGCAAATTTAGTCAAATGGCCGCAGAAAAAATGCCAATTTTGTAAAAGAATCATGGAAAAAACTGCTAATTTCGTCAAAGGTTCAAGGAAAAAGTGCGAATTTCGTCAATGGGCCACGAAAAAAAAAAAACGTGAATTTTGCCAAAGGATCGCGGGGAAAAAAAGAAAAGCTAATTTCGTCAAAGGTTCAGAAAAAGAACGTGAATTTTGTGAAATAGTCTTGGAAAAGATGCAGCATTCCTTTTTAGAAAACAGCAGACACACAAGTTCTATGCTTATTGATATAGGCATAGTTTTTAATCTGAAACAATATACTGAACTAACTTTTGACAAATCGGGTTAACCCGAACCCAATTTGCAAGAATCTACACTCAGCCTGAAATCGACGTATCAAAAGCAGAGTTAATCCAACCTGCAACAAGAATAATTATTGCCGAGAGGGGATTTTCTCTCCCCCCCCCCCCCCCCCCCGGCTGTAACCTTTCATAATTTTTGCTGTGAATTTCAGAATTTTTTTTACTCAGAAAGGCTGATAAATGCTGATGCCTTAATTAATTAGCACTACAACAGCAGCAAGAATAGATTTATATGATATATTGCGTATTGCAGACTATTTTTGAAAACATTATTAGCGTTGCAGTCACTTGAAGATAGTTCTGACACTGGGCTGCACGGTGAGTTTCATGCATCCAGGGGTGTTTTTTTCAGTTAATGTATGCGAAGCGTATGTTACTAATGAGAAAGAAGCATACCGTAAAATACCGTTAATCTGCCCTTCCCGATTAAGCACCCCCCTCCCAGTTTGTAAACAAATTGGCAAATTCAAAAAATCCCGAGAAAGCACCCTCCCCCAAAAGAAATTTTGCCGTGCACGTCAAAATCAACACCAAAAATTTTATCTCCTGATTGTTTTTTTTTTTTTTGTTTTTTTTGTTTTTTTCCCCGACGGATCAGAAAGGCGTGATGATTCTTTGATATATCGCAAACATGTGCAAACACATTGTCGATCTGAAAAAGCAATATAACCAAATATTAGTTTTGCTGTAAATTTATTTCCATGGTGATATGAAGGTAATAAAAATATCGATAGTGAAAGTTTCTCATGAAATAAGTTAAAGAAATGTGTATTTGATACTGTGTGGAAAATATTTTGATTAAAAGAGAATCTATTTATTTTATTAAAGAATTTATAGTTGTATTTAACATTATTATGAAAACCAATCACAAAAAAATATATCGATTGATTGATCAGATCAATCGATTTGTCGATACACAGTCGAATTTGTAGCGTAATTTGTGCTATCTTTGTGGTAGTAATGTTTTTTGTTTTAATAATCTGACAACACTACCAATTCGTTCTATATGTTCACAATTTTTGTGAATTGTATTATTTATTTAGCATTTATATATACGAAATCATGATTTTAAAAAAAAAACGGTTATTTAATCTTCCTAACTTACAACAGATGGCGACAACACATAAAATGTTACTAGTTCTTGAAATTACTTCAGGATATTTTCAACTGCAATTTCCCAGTGTTTTTTAATTATTTTAAATTATTAAGTTCGTTCTTTTTTTCAGTTACCATATTAATGACAGATATTAGTGTTATTATTTATCTAAATGCATTCCAGTTTCAAAGCTTCTGAAATCCAGAGTTTTCTATAATCTGAAATTGCCATTAATCGTAAAGTTATACTGTTTTTCTATTTTGTATATCATTTTTTTTTCAAAATGTTTTTCTTTTGTCACTTTATTAAAATAATGCATACTCTGCGACGATCGGCCATTAGCATCTCCGCCTCCCTCCCCCACCCCCCGCCACCACCACCGATAAATATCCTATACTACAATTTTAATACCGTATAAGCGCCCCCCCCCTGATTATTTTACGATTTTTCGTCACGTTTAGGGGGGCGGATTAACGGTATTTTACGGTACAATATTTCTGGGTTTGGCAGAGTATAAAAAGCAAGTTTATGAGATACGCAGATTGGAAGTTAACGCTGGCTAAACAAAGTTCTTTTGATTACTGGAGAAATAAAATATCATTAATTGAGATAGATTCAGTTCTTGTAAAATAGGTTGTAGGAAGGCAGCAGGAAAAAAAACTGAAGTAGAATCTCAGTTTTTAGCTCACAGGCTATCAAAGCCTGAGAGCTAATGTGCCCGCCCGTTCTGTATGTATGTACGTATGTATGTACGTATGTACGTACGTAACGCGATAACTCGTGATAGAATTATCCGTTTTGCTTCAAATTTTGTTTACAGGTTCATTCTAATAAGGCGCTTCCCTGATTAGTTTTGGGAGTTCATTGGTTAAGTATAAAGGGGGGAAAGGGGGGTTAACTCCCCCTTAATTTAGATAAATGGGTTTTTCATGCAGAAGTATCCGTTTTTCTTCAAATTTCGTATATAGGTTAAATGTGATAAGGTGCATCCCTGATTATTTTTGGGAGTTCATTAGTTAAGTATAAAGGGGGGAAATGGGGGGCTAACCCCCCCCCCCTTAATTTAGATAAATGGGTTTTTCATGCAGAATTATGCGATTTTCTTTAAACTTTGTATATAGGCTCATTGTGGTAAGGCACTTCCCTAATTACTTTTGGGTGTTCATTGGGTAAGTATAAAGGGGGGTAAACGGGGGGCTACTCCCCCTTAATTTAGATAAATGGGTTTTTCATGCAGAATTATCCGATTTTCTTCAAATTTTGTATATAGGCTCATTGTGATAAGGCACTTCCTTGATTAGTTTTGGCGGTTCATTGGATAAGTATAAAGGGGGGAAATGGGGGGCTACCCCCCCCCCTTAATTTAGATAAATGGGTTTTTCATGCAGAATTATGCAATTTTCTTTAAACTTTGTATATAGGCTCATTGTGATAAGGCACTTCCTTAATTAGTTTTGGGTGTTCATTGGGTAAGTATAAAGGGGGGTAAACGGGGGGCTAATCCCCCTTAATTTAGATAAATGGGTTTTTCATGCAGAATTATCCGATTTTCTTCAAATTTTGTATATAGATTCATTGTGGTAAGGCGCTTGCCTGATTAGTTTTGGGTTTTCATTTGTTAAATATAAAGGGGGGAACGGGGGGGGGGGGCCTCACCTCCCTTAATTTAGATAAATGGGTTTTTCAAGCAAAATTATCCAATTTTTTTCAAATTTTGTGTATAAATTCATTGTACTAAGGCGCTTGCCTGATTAGATTTTGGGGGGTTATTGGTTAATTATAAAGGGGGGGGGTCTAATCCACCCTTAATTAATTGTATATATCTTTATTTTTCGAGTGGCATTATTATTTGAAAAAATAGCATAATATACAATTAGTGTGAATAGCCTGTGAGCTCAATGCCCTCAGTTTAACTGGGCAGTTTTCTTTTTTTATTTTATTAACAACTTGATATAACAGCATAACAGATGAAAAGGTAAACAAACTTACGTAATGATATATCGTCGGACATTCTCAAACATGGCGATTTCACAAGACAACATAGCAGAGCAAGACAGCATATTTAAGATTTACACATAATGTTTAAAATAACCCATCTCATTCCAAAGCATTCATACTTTTAGTTTAAACTGTTAATGAACTAAAGACTATTAAAAAGTTTAAATTATAAACTTCCATGGAATAAGGACTAGTCTATTCTAAGTTTCATGATCATTTTCTCCATGAATGGAGATGAGAAAAGACAGCCTTGAAAGCACCGACACTGCATATTTAAGCAATACCGCGGATTCTACAACTGGTTGACGCCTACCTGTAGAGCCAATCACGGACAAGCATCGAATTAGACTTCTTAGAATTTGATACGAGTCGGTTCAAACCAACTTAAGTGCTATGTCACCATCTGGTGGGAAGAAAATATTCTTGATGGAATTAGCGTCAGTCTGATTATTGATTTAATGAAAGTAGGTAGTGAAAGTTTACAATATCAAAATAGAAAATATGGCAAAATGTCGGAACGGCATTTTTTTAACAACTTAGGTACTTTTATTGAATAGTAAAAGTAAAATACTGAGGTAAGTTTAGTTTATATTATATCAGAATATATTAAATAAAGTTATTATGTAAATGAATATTATTGAATGTCTGAACTTAGAATAAATGTATGAGTGGATTTATTGTGTGACCTGGTAATGTGTTAAAGAGGGTAAGAGGCGATAAGATATGCTAATAAATAGCAATTTTTCTCATCAAGTGCCCCCCCTCATTGCCTCTGTTGAAATCAACAGGTAAATTAACTCACAGAAAACATGCTCGACATTTCACTACAAGAACAGTTCATGACTTACAGTTTTAAGATTAAAGAAAGAAATTTATTTTTTTCTAAAGAGATTTCTTTTTTTTTCGAATAACTTAACACATTAACAATTTAAGAATTAAGAATTCAATTTGACAACAATTTAACTCAATTTAAATACTTTAACAACAAGTTTTAACGTTTTGTTACCATCAAATGCCAGAAACATAATTTTTAACCTTAAATTCCTAATGTTAAAAAATGTATCGCATTAGCAAGATAATTTTACTTTTTGTATCTAACTAGCAAAAGAAGAAAATCAGCTATGTTTTAGCCATCCATTTACAATTTCTTCGCTTGCATACGATACATAAAAATTTTATATAAATACAATATTTCAAATACATTTACACACACACATATATATATATATATATATGTACATACGTATCTAAAGAAAATTTAACGTAACCAATTTCCAATTTGGAAAAGTTACATTTGGTCGACCTCCTTGACCATAACAAATGTGCAATTTGCACAAAAAACTAAAAATTCTAACAACATAAATAGTTCTTTGTTTTTTGTTTAAAACAAAAATAAATTATTTTGAAGGCAAACGATTAAAGGTTGAGGCCAGATGAAAAAAAAAATCTTGCACTCAACCTCATTTGTACTCCAAGTACACATCTCTCAAACTGTTTCCAGATTCTTTCAATCAATTAAACTATCTAGATGCCTAAAATAAAGAAAAAAAGTATTAATAAAACAAATAAAGTAATATATAAAAAAATCAATTAAAGAGGATCCCAGATAATTCAGAAAGAATTTATTGTAACTGGATAGTATAAAATTTTAAATGAACTTTCAATAGATTTCAGTTCCAGAATGAATTGAGATAGAGCCAAGGGATGGTAACCGTATGGTCAAGGTGTCTAGACATAATTAAAAGTGATCATAATGTTAGTTAAAAAGATTACTTCAAATATGCAAATGCATGATAAAATTCTTAAAATCACATATAAAGAGTAAAAATATGTTCTTAAAACAATGTACAGATATTTTATCACAGTTGTTTTAAAACAATGTTCTCTTCAATAGAAAGATGACATGAGCATTTACAGAAAAAACATACTACCAACTACAGATATGTCATTTGTCAAGGAACGATTCCAAAGGAACAACTCCAGCAATTAAATTGAAGGAACGATTCCAGTCTTTAAAAAGAAGTCTGTCCTTTTTGGAACGATTCCGAAAAGGAACGATTCCCCAGGTTCGGTCCAAAATATATCGAATCCAAAAAGGACCGATTCTGAGGAATCGGTCCAGAATGTACCGACTCCAAAAAGGACTGAGTCCTCGGAATCGACTCCGAAAAGGACGAATTCCTCGGAATCGATCCAGAATGTACCGACTCCGAAAATGACAGATTCCTCAAAATTAGTCCAAAATGTAGCGATTCTGAAAAGGAACAATTCATAGGAATCTGTAAAAATATACCGATTCCAAAAAGGATCGATTCCTCAGAATCGGTCCAGAATGTACAGACTCCGAAAAGATAGAGTCCTCGGAATCAGTCCTTGTTCTTGTAGACTGGCCAGTTTTAATAAATTAAAATACGCTAATTTATTCTAAAATAGCAGATTTTGATTTTTTTAAAGCTGAGTTTCTGGCCAAAAAATCCTTCTAATGTGTACGTGATAAAAAAATAATAAAAAAAGAGAGAGACAGATAGAAGTGTGGAGAAGGGGGCAGGGGCAATTGATTAATAAACTACAACTGTGTATTATGTTCTCTTAAATTTATCTTAAGATAAATAGAAGTATATTATTGTACTTCAGTTAAAATATTGTCTATTATTTAGCTATGTACTTATCACCTGCGACTTAATTACATTGTTATTGAAACTTTTTGTGCTAAATTGATCAGAAAGAAAAAAAAAAATTTAAATTAATGTAAAGTAAATGCTTGTTTAAATAATAGTGGGAAATATATATATTTTTTTTAATCTGATTAGAAACAGTTTTGAATAATATAAGAAATACATCGCTACGCCCTAAACAATTACATTTTAATCAGTTAATAATAACTGATTTTTTGATCCGAAAGAACTGATTTTCGATCAATTTTAATAATTGCATGGTTACGCACTTTCGTGTATATTTCACTGTTTCATATGTTTTCATCAAGCATAATTTTAATTTGAGGATCCTCTCTGTCAAAAGAAAAATATAAAAATCCCTGGCGGCTCGGCCTACAGGCACAGGTAGATTTCAAAGATGCAGACCGTGGGGCGCCTGTTTGTTGGGAATTGCAGAAGAAATTACCTTTTTGCCATGATGCTGCAGTTGAGACCGCCCACTTTTTTGTTTTTTATTTTTGTTTTTCCTATAAGGGTTGGTGATAAAAAAAACTTGTCAATATAAAAGTTTTAGATAATATTAAGAGGATTTATAATTAATTTAAGCGGATTTGATGTCTTGTGAATTCACAAAGTTATGAATTTTTTTCTTCTGAAACCCCCTTTTTCCCCCCCCCCTTGGGGCCATTTTCAATGATATCAAAAATCTGTCATACATAAATTTTCGGCCCTTTACCTAGAATTAATAACAACTTTAAATGGATTCGATACGTATCATAAATAAGTAGTTATGGGTTTTTTTCTGTTTTCACAAAAAGCCTCCCCATCCCCCCCCCCCCCTTGGTTCGATTTTGCCCATTAACGAACTTGACCGAGATTTTATGCCCCTCGATTTTATGTATGAGTTTGGAAGAGATTTGTGCAGAATTATTGAAGTTATCGTGTCCATAAAAAGTCAAATAGATATATAGATAGATAAAGTTTTGAACTAGGGGTGGTTTTGGGTTCTGGGAGTCATAATCAGCATAGATCTGTAAAATTTTTTCAAAAATTCCAACTTAGGGGAGAATGTAATAGGTAGTACATACTTCTTACGAAATCTACCTAATAAGAGCATTTATGAGTGCTCAAGTACCACTTTGTTTCCTCAGTTTGGGGTCTTATTTTTCTCTCCTGAAAAAGATGATTCAAAAGATCTCGGAACTCTCGTAGTTAGTTTTAATCAACTTACAGTGGATACATAAACAAAAACCTATTTGAACAAGGAATTTTTGCAAAACGTTTTCAATTCTTTCTTAAATTCATATAATAAAGATTTAAAAAAAAAACATATCTAATAATAATATAACAGTAAAGGGTGGTATTCAAATATTTTAACTGCTGTTCGCTACCCTTATGGCCATTTTGAGTATGAAAACGGGAAAGAAAAATTATGTGCTACATATAGATTAGCAGGCATTTTCCAACATTGTGACATATATGTAAAGCTGCGTATTTTATGCTTTTTCTGTTTAATAGATTTATGCTAAGATTACATTAAACTAGTTTTATAATATATGTATACAGTAAAAATATATAGTAAAAAAAAAAAACAATTTACAGTAAAGATATATTTTTTTTAACTGATTCTAGTGCTAATATAATTGTATAATTGTGTACGTGTATACAGATTAATAGACATTTTTATATTTTGCCAAAAAAAAAAAAAAAAAAAAAAAAAAAAAAAGGAGCAGCACTAAGAGGCTTATTTTTTTTTTAATTATTGATTGCTAAAGAATGCAAGTTGTGATTTTGTATAGTTTTTTTTATTTTGTCATTTCTATTTCTTGCTAAATAATTAGAAGTTAAATATTGACTTTGTTTTAATACATCTTAAAATAAAAGCAAGTCAAAAATCATTCTTTATAATAATTTCTTGTGACAATCACGATTCCACAATCGGGATTGATACTCACAACTCCCGAAATCAGTTCCCGGATTAATGGCTGTTACTGTGGTGGTGGATAACAGATATTTGCAGTGCCGAAACTACAGAGGAGCAAAGAGGGCATATGCCCCGGGCGCGCCAGTTTAGAAGGGGGCGCCAAAATAGGATTTGATTCTTCTTTCGGTACCAAAAACAAATAACGAAATTTGAACAAAGACATAATCAGGCAACCTAAAATAAAAACGTATTTGTTCATTTTATTATCTTTGCTTTTAACAGGGCTGGTTTTTATCATTAGGTGATCACATAGGTACAACAAAACAGTACTTTATTAACGAATTTTTCCAAGATACTTGCAATATACTTGCAAAAATATACTGTCCTAATTCGGTTTAAATTTGCTCAGTATATTTTGGATGTTATCGTGATGACAAGCTTTGAAAGGTTTTTGCTTTTGTGTGCTCCTGTAAACAAACTATAACAGCTACATACTTGATTAACGAACTCATCGAAGATACTGGCAGATCAATTTACTATCCCAAATAGGTTCGAATTGATTCAGTATTTCAGACTTTATCATGAGTTTTTTCCATATATTGAAAGTTTAACAGAGTTTTGGAATTATATAGCAGTAATTCTTATTAAACAAAAATTATTAGAAAATAAAATCGATTTAAAAAAAAAATGTTTACACCAATGAATGAAAAATTTTAGAAACAAATTACCATTCCTGGTTGTTTTATATTACTGATGTTAATTTTCTTTACTATCATGAAACTGTTGTTGAGTTGTTTGTTGTACTAAGATTTTAGCCTGCTTTTTTGTTGCGAATTATTTTAGGATTTTACTAAATGAACAAATTTTATATATTCCTATTTTTTAAATAAAATCTTTTTTAAGAGTATCATATTTTGTATTTTCTTATTTATTTTGTGTATTTGAAATCGTATTTGTATTAAACTATAAAGTTGACGAAAGTTAGTTAAGTTATTGAAACACATTGAACTATATAGTTATGATTTTGTTTCTCATCTCAATATCTACAATTCCAATTATGTGCAATTTCTAAATTTAAATGTACTGGTATACCTTTTCAAAAACCTAAAAGTTGAATTCCAGAAAACACCTTTTTAATGGATTTTTATGCCATAACAGGAAGTAACAACTAAAATTTTACAATTTCAGGTGCAGGCATTTCGGTTTAAGCTGTGCATTGATAATGCAGTCAGAAAGGACATTGTTATATACGCTCAAATATACTTTGTTTAATGAATTATGTTTTCCCAAATCGACAGGTATCCGAATTTGATTTAAAAAAAGTTTATATTCACGCATGAACTTAAAACTGAAAGGAGATAGTCCTGGAAATTGTTTAGAAATGGGCAGACTGAGAAAATGGCCGATTTCCGAATAATAGTACCGAAATGGAGTGACTCTGAAAACGCCCGGTTCCAAGGACTGAAATGCAAATGAATAGTTGGTTATCTTGGGATGGATTTTGAAGAGGGATCTAATTATAAGGCTTAAAATTGCGTAGACCCTAGTGCCAAACATCACAACTAGAATAAAGATTCCTGCATAAAATAATTAATAGTGTAAATGGAAGGTCATTCAAATCATTTGTCCAAAAAATTTAAAAATAAGGCGGATGGATGAGTAAGAAAATGGACGAATACGTAAGAAAATAAATTAGTATTATTAATATCATAGATTGCATGTTCGTTCCTATACTTCCGGATTCGCTCCTTTCCTCTCAAAATTATTCCTTTTATCTTGAAATCATTCTTTTTATCTCAGAAGTGTTTCTTTTTCTCAAAAACCTTTTTTTTTTCGGAATTGTTCCTTTTTCTCGGAATCTTTCCTTTTTTCGGAATCATTCCTTTTACTTTGGAATCGTTCTTTTTTCAGAACGATTCCAAAAGGAACGACTCCAAAGAACTCACTCCTTTCGGTGAATGATTCCGGCTGGAACGATTCCCTGAAAGGAACGATGTTGCCCATCTCTACTACCAACAATACAAATGAATAAGGTATGCAATATGATTTCAGAAAAGTTAGTACTGAAAAAAATATAGTTTAAGGCTGAAAGACCAACTCTACAAATTTTAATAATAAGTAGCGAGTCAGGGGTTTTGTGAATATATCTGCCAGGTTGGCCTAGCTACCACGTGATGTAAAATAAAATCTCCGTTATTGTATAAATCCCGGATGAAGAACTTGACGTTAATATGTTTTGACTTGTAGTTCTCCACCGGGGATTTAACAAAATCAATTGCAGCTTGGTTATCCACTTTCATTACACTGTTTTCACTCGTGGTAGAAAATATTCCATCATTGCATTCGCGACGTATCCGATTGAACCAGACTAAGTTCTTGACGGCCTCAGTCATTGCGACGAATTCAGACTCCATAGTCGATAAACTAACGCACTTTTCCTTAAAAGTGTGCCAATCGACAGGAGCTCCGTCAATCATGACTAGCTGGCCGTCAATCGAAGTCCGATCATCTCGGTTAGCCGCGAAATCTGCATCTGAATATACAATAAGATGATCTGAATGACATAATAGTTTTAGCTGATAATGAGAAGTAGCTTTCAGATAACCTAATAGTATAAGTAGACTATCCCAATGCATCATACCCGGGTTTGACTGGAACTGGCTCAAGACATTCACAGCGTAGCACAGGTCAGGACGGGTACGATTTGCTATAAAAGATAAACAACCCAAAATGCTTCTATATGGCAGATGTGACATTTCTTCTATATCAGTTTGTGAGACGGGACAGTCCTTTTGAGATAAGATTGTTCCTTTGCTAATTGGGAGAGAAGAGACAGGAATTTTGAACTTTGAAAATCTATTGTAAACCTCATTAATGTAGCCGGTTTGATGTATAGTTAAGCCATTATCTGTTTCATTAAATTCAACACCCAGCAATTTTCGGATTCTTCCTAATTCTTTAATGTCAAATTTGGATTTTAGTAATGATAAAACGTAACTGATTGTCTTCTGGAACTTCCCAAAAATAATGATATCATCTACATAAAGTAGAAGCACAATATCAGAACTAAAAATATATACACAATTGCATGAAGCCAGTTTTCTAAATCCTAACTTCAGCAGTACTTCATGAATTTCGTAGAACCATTCCCACTTACTCTGGTGTAGCCACTACAACGCCCTATCTAGCTTGCAATATAGGTGTTCTTTACCCGGGACTACAAAACCTGGCAGTTGAAGCATATACACGTCCTCCTTCAGTGGTGCATACAGGTAGGCGCAGGTCATGTCGCATTGAGTATGCGACCACCTGCTACACGACACTAAAATGGAGAAAAAGAATCGGATAATGCCAAAATTAACAACGGGGCTAAAAGTCTCATTAAGACTCCCCTTTGATTTGTTTAAAACCCTGGGCAACAAGGCGAGCCTTGTGCCTGGCGATCCGTCCAAACTCATCCTTTTTAGTTGTGTAAACCCACCGGCAACTTACTGGGGTGGCGTGAACTGGCAATTCAGTCAAATGCCAAAACCCCCAGTCTCTCATCACTTGGATCTCGAGCTCCATTGCTTGTTGCCAGATATGGCTTTGTTGGGATTTACAGGCCTGCCTATATGTCCTTGGGATTTCAATTTGGCTGTCTAGTCACGCAGATGATTTAATGAAATTAGAACTTAGCGAATCAGGATCTGATTCTGATTCGGAAATATTTGTAGGTTGTGGAATGTAGCCAGCATATGGATTGGTACCTGAAAAGTCAAATAATTCGGGTTTATAGACTATGTTATGTTCCAAGCAATACTTTTCAATTTCATTATGGGACCTTAACCTCTGAGGGTTCCTTTCTTCAAAATAATAAATATCTGTTCTTTTTCCGATCCTTCGGGCTACAAGTCTTCTGATCCACCTCACTTCTCTTAATGAAGGATGATTGGATGACTGATTCATCACTGGACTCCGACTCAATGTCCTCATCGACACTGTTAGTATAGTAATTACAAATGTAATCACTAATACATTAAAACAGGATGCAGAGTATAAACGCTAAATGGAACATATATGCTGACGTTCAATTGCCCAGGTTAAATATGAGAAGCTGAAAAGTAACATGTAGATTGTGTCTTGAAATAAAGACAAACTTTTTTAAAAACAAACTAAACATTTATTAAATAAAAACAGGAATAAAATCAAAAAGGCAAAAATACAAATTCAATAAACTATGTAAATAAAAATATACTTTAAACTTTATCTTTAATATGAACTGAAGCCTAGGAAAAAGTTTCAAAAGAAAGTTATTTTTATTTAAATTCCATTCACAATTAAACATACTTATCATTAGAAAATGTAAACTTTAATTTGATTCAATTTAATATTATAACTTTAAATTAAAACAAAATATAAAAATTAATTGACCTTTATTATCCTCCTCTCATATAAATATAAACCATCTTAAAAGATCGTTAATCTTTGTTTCATTTTACACCTCGCCTCATGAAAAACTCCCGATGTACCACGCGTACCGTCATTAGCACACCAAAAGCATAAAGCCAAAATGCAAAACAAGTCTCAGCCATTCATCTCAAACCCTGCCTCATGAAAACCTCCGATATACCATGCGTACCGAAAGCATTTAAAGCAAAAGTATCAAAACAAATCAAATCGGATCTTCATCTGAACTCTTAAACATGATTAAGTCCGTCACAGTATTTGAAAGACCTTAAGAGTAAGAGATAGAAACCAGAGGCTTAAACATGATGTTAAAACGGAGAGGGAAAAACAACTGTCAAGAATGTAAACTAAAATGAATTAAGACTTTATAGAAACTTAAACCAGTTTTAAACTCAAAATAAGTCAAAAATATAATGAAACCATCTCAAGACAAATTAAATAAATATATATGCAAATTTACTTACGAAAGTTCTCTGTGTATTTCACCTTCCATCCCTTTAACAGTATTCAAAGATACTAACACAACTTCCTGAAACCTGCCTGATAACATTGATCACGGCAGTATATGAAGTTGGTTTAAAAACATAATAAGGAGAGGGAATAACAATGTTGAACAGAAACCTAATAAAACAAACTAATTAAAATACTATAATATACTACCGTAACATTAACAGAACATGTTGCAGCCGGTGTTTTAGATACACCAGGTAAACAAACACCATTCTTCTCTCTCTGTCTTTCAGGAAAGGCAATTTTGTCAACAAGAGGAGAGAATGCATAAAACTTCCAGCTGTATCTTTTAATCATCACCAACCGGCTATCACAAGACACTAAATATTCTTTAGAATTAGAAACACCGTCATCAAAGATTATGAGGATTTAAAAAACATCCTGTAAAACCATTACACATTTAAATATTATAAGACATTCTTTAAAGCTGCACTTTACCATCACTAGCCATTATCTACCGACGGCATTACTATGTCAACACTGCCTTGCCACACACACAAAGAAATTAAAACACGAATCTAATGAGAGAGCCACGAGCTATCGTATATAAGCAATCATGTCTCGGTAAACAACCTATACCGCCGCCTTCCAGCCAACGTCACTACTGGCTTCTCAAAAGGTCCGGATAGAGTAATGAACCACCACGAGGAAGAGAACGAAGGAGGAAACAGACTATCGCGCCATCTGTCGTCATCAGCTGCAATTGCTTCAACGCATCATGATACAAGGCCGTGTAAAGAGATATGAAACTGGCAAAAGGTAAACAGAGATGCGTGGTTTTAAGAGTGTGGTGTGAAAGCGAAATGAATAGGCCAACTATTATTGTAAGTAAACTTTATGAAATATTAAATATGGTATTTAGATATTGAAATAAAGTAAATATTTTCTCGAATGTATATGTATAAAACAGAACTTAGAAATGTATGAATGTAAAACAAAAAGTAATTTAGAAATTTCAGGTGGGGATTAAATGAATGAATTAAATGAAGTGATAAGACAAATATTTAGGGAAAATTATGGAATCTTTCCTAACAGACACTGTCCTGGGGATTATGACTTACATCGGAGGGACCTGGGATAGCCACAGGTACAATCTCTACAACTTTGTCGCAATCTCTTTCAGATTCAGATTGAAGAGGGCATAGTCGTTGGTGCACAGAGCAGCTCCACTGTGCCCCAAGCCACACACGGACTCATCAAAAGTTACGCTGACTGATTCAATTATGATATTGGTTTCAGGAAGCCAGATTCGGTATCCTCTCATCCTAAAAGCGTAGCCTAGTAAATATCCACGCCTAGCTTTAGCTTCCAATTTGGAAAGCTTTTGGCTAGGCACGCTAACATATGCAACGGAACCAAAAGAACGGAGGTGATGAACTGATGGTTTCCTTCCACCATATAGTTCAAACAGAGTTTTAGTCAAAAGTTGTGGACAGACACGATTCCAGGTATAGGCAAAATATTTAAGTGCCTTGGGCCAAAAACTGGGGTCTAGTTTAGTTTCAATGAGAAGAGCAATATGTCAATATGTCATGGCATTTGCTGCCGTTGACATAAAACATTCCGCAACTCCATTTTGTTGAGGAGTATAGACGTTGGTATGCTCCTGTCGTATACCCTTGGCTTAAAAAAAAATCTTTAAAGTAAAAGTTGTCAAATTCTCCGACATTGTCCGATCTAAAGCTCTTAACTTTTCTGTTTAGGTAAGTTTCTGCTCTAGCAATATGCTTTTTAACCACGTCAAAGGTTTCAGATTTTAACCGAAGTGGATATACGGACACACAGCGAGAGAAGTCGTCAATTATAGAGAGAAAAAATCTCTCTCCATTTCTGCCAGTTGTTCTACAGGGACACCAAACATCAGCATAAATTAGCGCAAGGGAATGATTTGAACATATATTTTTGTTATACTTAAGTGAAATATGCCTAGATTTCTCCAGCTTACATGGCTCGCATACAGTGTCAGTTAGTTTTAGCCCAGGTAACCCCTTAACCCCATTTCGACGACTAGTGTTGGATAGAACGGATTGGCTTATATGACCAAAACGTCTATGCCATTGCATCATTTTACTGTGTTTATTCACCAGTGAAACGTCAAATTTAACTGTTTTATTTTTGGATCAAGGGATTTTAGGGTATAATTTATAAATTCTGCCTTTAAGATGTGCAGCACTAAAGCAATAATTGTCCCCCTGACAGATGCACGCTTCCCCCTGACTGCCATGAAAAGACAGACTGTTTAGGTCAAGCTGAGGCCCAGGTATAATATTCCTCCGTAATTGTTCAGAATACATTACGTTAATTAAAGTAAAGGTACGTTGACCAAACTTTAATCTAACATCCCCTTTACCTGTGATAGGGAAGGATACATTCTTAAAGGCCACAGACATTTTATCAGTTAGAGGTTTAAAGACGAGTCAAAGTTCTCAACATCTGTATTATCAGGAGAAAAGTGTCTGTGACTTCTGGTATGTCTGGAGCCTCTGGATCTAAAGTCTGTTCGATGTTCGGAGATGGTCATTGAGAGTGAAGATCAGCAGCATTCTGTCGATAATCAGGAGATGGGTCTCTGGATTCAGAACGGGCCAACTGGTGACTGGAATAATTGATGATAAGAGATCCGTTTGGGTTACGACGCTGTCGATAAGAGATAGGCTGATATGTGGGTCGAAATCGCTGAGGTGATCGAAACTGTCCACTTGAGTTGGCATTCCTAACATCTGTATTATCAGGACTAAAAGAAACAACTAGATTGCAGATGCCCAATTCTTCTGCAACTCCAGCATTTTCTACCTCTAAAACCTCTTGCATTTAATCTCCTTGGTGATTCCTTAATAGGTGTCAACTCACTCTTATTGCAATAACTGGCTTGTTTACAGCTATCAACCTCCCTCAGCTTAATCCGTGAATCCTCGTCTATAAGTTCTTCAACTATCAGCTCAAATTTAAACGAAGAATTCAACCTTCTTAATGCATATTTGTACTGCTCCATCAAAACACGACGGTAAAAACCGCAAAAATTTATAACAGAGGTAATCTTCGGAAAAACCCTTATCTATCGTCTGTACATTAAAAAAAAATTTCTTTAAACGTGTTGCAAACAAGTTGAGTGACTCACCACTTTGAATTCGACTTTCAATTAATTATGTAAACACCATTATATGATGGGCTCTCGTATCAGGGTGAAAATTAGTTTTTAATTTCTGCTATGTCTTAACTGAACTGGTGCATTCTTCTATGATTCTCTTAAATTCAGGGTCGATATTTAAATATATCAATGAGAGGGCTTGATTATATCTTGTTAAGAACGCATTTACTACATCAACTGGAGTTTCAGAACTTACAGTTGGAACTTCTTGCTTCTTCTCAATAATTTCCCATACTAACTTTTCTAATAGTAAGAATTTCATATCAAAGCACCAAGATGAATACTTTCCATGGTTTAGCTTCTCTATGACATTAGTTGTCATTTTGGGAGACTAGCAGGTCAAATTTCAAAACAACTTTAATTTTTTTTTTCACTGCCCCCCCCCCCAGTCTTTTGCAAGCGATACATCCGTTACTTTATGCCTTCTATCCTTCTTTATAACAATTCCAATTATACCAATTCAATAGCTTCTGAGAAAATTTAAATATCTCTAGTACAACCAGCCATAAACCATAGAAATATATATCAATATAATGAAACTGAATCATCGATTTTTTTAAATTTTTTTTTTAAAGATTAGAGTTCAAGAAAAAAAATTCTTCTGTAAAACATCCTTCTGGTTATGAACTCTGTACGGCCTATAACCACATGAGAAAGAAACATACGATATTTCTGGGTTTGGCATAGTATAAAAAGCAAGTTTATGACATATGCAGATTGGAAGTTAACGCTGGCTAAACAAAGTTCTTTTGATTACCAGGGAAATGAAATATCATTAATTGAATTCAGTTCTTGTAAAATAGCTGGAAGGAAGGCAGCAGGAAAAAAAAAACAAAGAATCTCAGTTTTTTATTAACAACTTGATATAACAGCATAACAGAGGAAAAGGTAAACAAACTTACGTAATGCTATATCGTCGGACATTCTCAAACATGGCGATTTCACAAGACAACATAGCAGAGCAAGACAGCATATTGAAGATTTACACATAATGATGTTTAAAATAACCCATCTCATTCCAAAGCATTCATACTTTTAGTTTAAACTGTTAATGAACTAAGGACTATTAAAAAGTTTAAATTATAAACTTCCATGGAATAAGGACCAGTCTATTCTAAGTTTCATGATCATTTTCTCTATGAATGGAGATGAGAAAAGACAGCCTCGAAAGCACCGACATCGCGTAATTAAACAATACCGCAGATTCTACAACTGGTTGATGCCTACCAGTAGAGCTAATCACGGACGAGCATCGAATTCGACTTCTTAGAATTTGATACGAGTCGGTTCAAACCAACTAAAGTGCTATGTCACCATCTGGCAGGATGAAAATATTTTTAATGGAATTAGTGTCAGTCTGATTGTTGATTTAACGAAAGTAGGTGGTGAAAGTTTACGATATTAAAATAGAAAAATATGGCAAAATGTCAGAACGGCATTTTTAACAACTTAGGTACTTTTATTGAATAGTAAAAGTAAAATACTGAGGTAAGTTTAGTTTATATTATAACAGAATATATTAAATAAAGTTATTATGTAAATGAATATTATTGAATGTCTGAACTTAGTGGATTTATTGTGTGACTTGGTAATGTGTTAAAGAGGGTAAGAGGCGATGAAATGCAATTCTTCTCATTAACTAACAGGTGCTTGAATGAGTTTTGTGCATTCGAAAAATCAGAAATCTCGAGAGTCTCCCCAATCAACCTGTGTGCTTTGTGCCAGAGAACTCACTACTTACACAGTTTCTACGAAAATTTCTTTCACAAAGTAAGCATTGATTTTATTCCATTTTGTGACAATTTACAAAGTTTAAGCAAAGAGGAAAAAAATAGTTAAAAATTTGTAAAAATAGAAAAATCTGGGAGGAAAAAAATGCTAAATGTTTGTAGAAATATCTGGAGGAAATATTGCTAAACGTTTGTAAAAATAGAAAAATCCGGAGGAAAAAAATTGCCAAATGTTTATAAAAATCGAAATAGCCAGAGAAATATTGCTAAAAGTTTGTAAAAATAGCAAATTATGGAGGAAAATATTGCTAAAAGTTTGTAAAAATTGAAAAATCTTGAAGAAAAACTTGCTAAAACTTTGTAAGTAGTTGTAAAATGAAATAAAATTGATGTTTACTTTGTGAAAAAGCTTGCCGTAAGCAGTGTGTAACTATCTGCTTGCATGCCAAAAGCATGCGTTCTGATTAGGTAGAATTTGAAAGTTGTGATTATTCAGTTGGTGAGCGAAGAAATAAAATAAAATCACCAAATCGGGTGTTTCGCTTGCTCTAGGATTTTGCCCATTAGGTAGCTTTCAATACAAAAAAGTATAAAGCTACCTATTGCAGCCGTTTGGAGGAAAGCAGTTCCGGAAAATTTTGATATATTTTCACCGATCATGACCCCTAGACCCCAAAACCACCCTCCGTTCAAATGTTGATTTATATATATATGTATATATATATACATATACAGGGTGTCCATAATTAAACGACCCTACTTTAAAGTTGTCTACAGACAAAACTATTGGTCAGAAAGTTGTGAAATTTTGTGAAGGACATAATGAAGGAATGGGAATTTGTTTAAGCAAAAAAAAAAATTAGTTCAAAATTTTACCACCAGATGGCGTTTTTTACGAGTCAATCGCATTTGAAACATTCTGTAAGGCATGATAAACCAAGAACTTTACCTGATCTTAAACACATGTTCACAACATGTTTTTAGCATTTCCCAGAACACACTGTTGTCAATTGTGGAACATGCTATCCTACGATTCCAGATGGTAGCTGAAAATGATGGATGTCATGTGGAACACTTTTTGTTGCAACAAAATATGTAAACTATCTAAATGTATGCTAAATGTATAATTCATTAAATATTCTTGGTTTATCATGACTTACCAAATGTTTCAAATGCGATTGATTTATTAAAAACGCCATCTGGTGGCGAAATTTTGAACTATTTTTCTTTGCTTAAAAAAATTCCCATTGCTTCATTATGTCCTTCACAAAATTTCACAACTTTCTGACCAATAGTTTTGTCCGTAGACAACCTTAAAGTAGGGTTGTTTAATTATGGACACCCTGTATGTATATATATATATATATATCTGACCTATGTCATACGATAACGCTCATATTTATAAATCAATTTTGATGAAACTAATTGTGTGTATTCAGCTTACCCATGTCTCGACCGAATTCGTTGGCCAGCTTGGTCTACCATTTTGTTTCAAGATGGCGGCCACTTAAAAAATTAAAACTAAAATAAATATACAAAAAAGTTAAAAATTCAAATTTATTTTTTAATTAAGTGTTAGGCCTTGATACGAGGATTCCAGAGCATTTTTTGGTTTACCTCTATCTTAAAAAATGGCTGAGATAGAGCAGTTTGAAATTCTAGGGTGGCTGACATTTTGAAACAAAACAGCACATTAACGCGATTACTCGCAAATTATTTTCTTTCATTGCTGTAATAATTTTCCCAATCATACGCATAAAACTATATATTCATATCCGTTAGCACCAAAATCTCGCCAAACTTGGCGACATTTGGCGAAATATCGCCAAATTTGGCAACCAAAATAAGTTTTCATAAATTAAGCCAATTTGGCTATTGCTCAATAATTTGGCGAATTTCTTATTCAAATTCAGTATTAACGAATCTTTTGTAAACGTTTCTTTGCATTTTAACTTGCTGTTTTCGTGTAACATTAGCTAAAATTTTAAAACGAAGATATAGGAAAGCTACCTTTTCCTCCCGGTACAGGCCGGAAGGACTTTTTTTCTATTAAGCCCTTCCAATAATTTTATTCTAGATTATTTAAAAAAGAAGAAACAAAGTAAAAGAAATAAGAAATTAAAACTAAAGATTTTAGGAGAATTTTGCTCTGAGAATAAATATTAAATTAGAAACAATACCATAAATGACAGAATTTTTCTTTATTTCTTCTCTTCATTCATTTGATTCGCTTTATCACATAGTAATATTTAAAATTTGAGTGATGGAAGTAGTTTATTTGGTTATAATATTTTAAAGTTTTTAAGCATTTAATGTATCTATAAATATATAGATGTGTATGTGTGTGTGGTAGTATAGATGTAATTCTTCATAATGCCCCCCGCCCCCCAGTTTGTAAGCCTAAGTTACACCTATGACCAAAAGTCAAAAGTTCTCAATCAAATGACAAAATTGATACTATGTTTGAAACTTGTAAAAACAACAGAAACTGTAAAATAAAATTTAAATAATTTTTCCTTAAATAGAATGTTAGGTTTAATTAAATAACCCAATGTTTTACAGGGAAAAAAATGTAAACAAAGTAATGGCCCAAAGAGAATTTATTGTATTTGATTCTATTTATTAGTAGTATTACAGATCACATGTAAAAAAGAAAGTGCAGTCATATTCAGACCAAGCTGCTAAAGAAAACAAGATTCCTCATGAAACTTTGAGGAAATGGTTTCTCATTGAAGGAGGAAAAGTGCCACACTGTGGTTATCCTCAAGATCAGAAATCCATTGCATAGAATTTAATCAAATAATTGCCCATTTCTAGATGGCATACCAGGTGCTAATTGGATTTGAAATTTTGAGAAAACCAGAATTGTTGACAAAAGCAAGAGCAGCAGCTTTGACACATTCTGTTTCAGATATGCTTTTTAGCAACAAAAACTCCACAGTTTTGAGAGTCAGTGGCAAGACCTGCTTCATACAAATTGAAAATTCTTTCAGGCCAAAGATCTCTTCATATTTATCAAGGTAAATGAGAATTGTTTTCGCTTTTTCTGAAAATGTATGCTTTTCAAAACATAATTTTGACAATACAGAAAAGAGACCACCTCTGAATTTTATGATATTAAGCTCAGTTGTTAAGATAAATACAGAAATGATCTCTCTTGGACAAAAATCAGAAATTTTTGCATTCAAAATTTAGTTATATTTGGTTCTCACTTTTGGTGTTGTTAGAAAGTGTATGAATTTTTACCTTTTAACCTTTCATATCTCAAAATCGGACATTTTTTTTTTAAACATATGTTACTATTATACTTATCTTCTGTAATATCTGGACAACCATGGGATGCTGAGTTCTAAATTAAAATGCAAACTGCTGTGCTAATTTCAAGTTACAAATTTAGGCTACTTGAATTTATATTGTATGATATTGTAAATGATGAAAAAAAGGTATAACAATTTTTTCATTTTCTTTTTTATGAGGCTGAGGAAGGTTAACATCAAAACCTAACCTCTTAATTCTTCAAGGAAATTTGGGGTACTTAATTCAAAATTTTTAAACTAGATGCCTGAACTTGAGTCGGTTCAAAATTTTCATTTTTTTTTAGACCTGTCTTAGAATTTGTTAAAGATTCATTTAATTATTTTTTAGTAAGAGGTGCATTAGATTTTTTTAAATCGTAAATAAAATCCCTTTTTAGAAATTTTATGGCAATTTTCTTTCTTGAGGCAATAAAAGGTTCAGCTGAATTCAATTTAACATGGTTTATATACTACTACATAAACTATAAAATAAATAACTTCTTTTAACATACAATATTTTCATTAGTTCTGTTCTGGCATGCTAAGTTTCCAGTGGTTGCATGAAATTCGGTGATTATTAAAACTGGTTCACAGGGCAGATGACTTAAAAAAAGCCTTGTGTTTTAAGTATATATACAGAGTTTTCCCCAGGTTTAAAAAAGGGCAGGGTGCTGCTGATGAGGAAAGGGCACTTTTACATTCTTCAGGGCACTTTTTTTAATTTTTAAGGGCACCTTTAATATTTAAAGGACAACACTCTTTCAACTATATAAGTACATTTAAAAAATATATATATTTGTCTAGAATTAAGGTCTTACAATAATAAAATAGGTATGTTTATGCACTAAATAACCTACAACATGATATGCATTACACATGCACAATCTGTGGCCAGCGGGTCAAGATCTCTAGAAATTCAGGAACTGCTTATTTTGCCAATTAGTTTTGGAAAAAAATGAAAATTTCGTCAATCGGACGCGTAAAAATTATGAATATCGTCGATCGGGCGCGTAAAAATCATGAATATCGTCGATCGGGTGCGTAAAAATCATGAATATCGTCGATCGGGTGCGTAAAAATCATGAATATCGTCGATCGGGTGCGTAAAAATCATGAATATCGTCATTTGGAAGCTCAAAAATCATGAATTTCGTCGATAGAGCGCGTAAAAATCATGAATTTCGTCGATCAGGCGTGTAAAAAATCATGAATTTCGTCATTCGGGAGCGCAAAAATCATAAATTTTGTCGATCGGGCGCATAAAAATCATGAATTTCGTCAATCGGGCGCTTAAAAATCATGAATTTCGTCAATCGGGCGCTTAAAAATCATGAATTTTTAGATTAGGTTAGTAAAAATCATGAATTTCGTCGATCGGGTTCATAAAAATCATATATTTCGTTGATTGGGCGCATAAAAATCATGAATTTCGTCGATCGGACGCATAAAAATCATGAATTCATGAATTTCGTCATTCAGGTGCGCGAAAATCATTAATTTCGTCGATCGGGTTCATAAAAATCATGAATTTCGTCGATCGGACGTGTAAAAATAGTGAATTTTGTCGAACGGGAGCGATAAAATCATTAATTTTTTCAAACGGGCGCGTAAAAATCATGAATTTTGCCGATCGGGCTCGTAAAAATCACGATTGTCGTCGAACAGGCGCGTAAAAATAATTTATGAAATTCGCGATTTTTTAATGGATCTCTTGACGAAATTTCGTTTTTTTTTCTCTGCAATCGTTTAATGATTTTTTTTCTCCCATGAATTGATCTTGTGGAATTCCGCCATAAATTAATAATTCACGGACGAATTACATGTCCATAATCCCGTGTCTCCCTCTAAGAATATCTCTCAATATTTCACGACCTACAAATTTAACCTGTTATACTTCCACCAGTAAAATAAAATAGTCTTATTAAAACAGCTTATTTATGCATCATGACAAAATTTTCAGATATAGAAAAAAAAAAAAAAAAAAAAACAATATGTGAAAGAACGAAAAATTGGGAGACTTGGCAAGTCTGATTTTACCATTCTATTTTGATTTAATAGAATAAAAAACGAAAGTCACGCACACACACACAGAAAAAAAAATCTATTGGAAAATGAAAAAAAAAAGCAGAAAATATTTAAAAAGAAATAAAAAAGAAATGACAAGAAGTCGGAAAATCGCGGATCAGCGGAAGAATCTCACGTCTGCCTGAAACTCATGATTTTTTTTGTTCTATGAGAGATAGACGAAATACATCATTTTCCCCGCAACCGATTAGCAAAATTCGCCATGTTTATCGTACTCAATTGACTAAATTCGCATTTTTTTCTTTCTTTTTTTAATGATAAACAGATATGATTTAGTATTTGGCTAGTAAATTGTTTCCTTTGCATCTATTAATTGCATTCACGATCATTTTACTACCAGTATAATTATATACCGTAATTTCGCGCGTATGCGCCGTGCCTTAGTTAAGCCTTTTTCAAACCGGGAATTTTATTGAAAATAAGAAGTCAAATAAGTGTTAAGCAGAAGTAAGTCACATTTTGTTTAAAATAAATTCTGGTAGGAAATCCGATTGTCTGAGGTGCGGCGTATACGCGCGAAATTATGGTACTACATTTGGCTTTATTTAATCTTTGAACGGTATGAATTAAAGGCGGCCAAATATAGTACATAAAAATACTGGTAGTAAAGTGATCCTGCCCCCCTTGACGCTACGCCTCTGATTATAGTACCTGCAACAGTTCTTTATACATTCTTGCTATCGTCAGGGAATTTCTAAATGTACGGCAATCGCGGATTTTGAACAGATGGGAGACGAACGTGCGATCCTATGTGTGTAAATGAGAAAACAACTTGCAGGCGCGCGCTCAGGGCAGGCACAACAAAAGGCAGTACGGGCGTCATTTTTTAAAACGAGGGGCAGAAGGGCGCTATTTTTTGGATGAGGGGCAAGAAGGGCGCTATTTGTTTAACCAAAGGGCAGGCAGGGCGCAGCGCCCTCCTGAAACTGTCTGGGGGAAACTCTGATATATATATATGTAAGATACGCCTCTGTAACGAGCGCACCTCGTTATAACGAACGCACATCGATCTCTCGACGAGCGGTCGATCACCGCTATCACACATCCCATTACTAGATATCACGATGTTCGAAGGACCATATTTAGCGCCGTTAATGTAGTTCTTGGCATTCGTTCGTTGAATCACCGTGTAATTCATAGGCTAGAAGATAAAAGTATGTAGTCGGACAAGTGTAGGAGAAAGAAGCAGACATTTTCCTGGGAACTAGCTTTTATTCCAATTAATTACAAGTCTCTTTGATTAAGCTAGGCCCAGGCCAGAGTTTGAGGAGTCTTTCACCGGGAAAACATTGTATTATCGGCCGCAGATTGGTGAATTATCGGACTTATAACGGCCGTAGTTATTGGGGAGAGTGATTAGAGTCAAAGGCCACGCAAAAAACATGCTCCTCACATTATATACATCGAAACTACCATCAGAGACCGCTTTGCAACTTATGAAATAATGTAATTTAATTGGCTAATTAGCCCTTGACTCATATCTGGGTAAGCAGCCCAGATAATTACTCATGCAAGATCTAACCACCGGTAGAAGAGAGATGCGCTAACGTCAGCACTTTTAATCTTAACGACGATTCAAAATTGATATCTGTTCGTAATAAATGTATCGTAAGGAAAGTTAAATTACAGAGACAACTAGAAATGAAGGCAAAACTTTAAAATTTTGACACACGATTTAGGGATTTTAAACTTTGAATTTTTATATTTTAGTTTCTGATTTGGAATGGGTTTAACTAAATATCCTTTCATATCAATCCACATTCGTTCACATTCAAAATTCTTTCATACTTTTTCACATTCATTTCACATCCCCCCCCCCCTTTAAAAATGAGTGCCACAGCACTTGTCAGCAAGGGCTGTGGGGCTCAACCCCATAAGTTAAACTCATTTTAAACTAGGCTATCAAATTTGTTTTTTTTTCTCTCTACGGAATTCTAATTAGACTCTCAAACTGCTTGGGCTTACTTTTACATAAAATACTCGTACTATTTGATGATATACACTGAAGATTAAACATAGGACATATACTGTAAACAAAACACAGCTGCAGCAAAAAAAAATTTGAACATTTCTCGCGAGAACATTATGTGCTATTTTTTGAAAGTACATTGCAAAAGTTTTTGTTAACCAACATGTCCTGTTATAATTGTTCTTGGGTTATAGTTGGTTCATCAGGAAAGGTAAACCTTACACCTTTCTTCAAATATACAATACAATAAAAACTAAATAATATGATAGTTGAAAACAGAAATATAATATGGCAAATACTTATATTATTTACAAAACACAAACAATTAAAATATGCACTTAAACTTATAAAAATATTTCAACATGATATAAATACTTATTCAAAACATTAAATTTCAAAAATATAATATAAAAGATATTTCAAATATATTGTAAATATAGGACAAAACAATTACTACATATGCAATAAAAACAACACAAACATGAAAATGTCATATGAGCAGTTACAAGCTCTGTTACTACTCCAACATCTATTTATAAGCATCTTTGGGCTTATAGGACACTCTAGTGGGAATTATTCTCAGGAGAAAAAAAAAATTGAACTTGAAAACTTTGTAAAAATAGGAAATTCTAACCAAAAAATAAAAAAAAACTTAGGCTATCCTTTCCACCATGCTCAGTGAGACATGGATTTCTAAACTCTGAGGTGATTATCATCCAAAAAATGTGTCTCTTGCACAAGGAAAAAGGAAAAGTGGATGCCGATAATCACCTACAGAGGGAAAGCGAAGCAGTTTTGCCAAATTCTCCGTTCTACATGGAAAGAGAAAATGGGAAAACAGTTCGACTATAGACGGGAGGCCACGGAGCGGAGGACCCCTAACGTGTTCCTAGTTTTGTCATTGTATAAGTAATAAAAAAATAAAAAGGTTAGCAGTACTTTAAAACTGCTCCGCCAACTATACCGCTGGGTTTTAAATTAACATCCAGCTGGGTCCTCATCCAAACACTAAAATGATAGAGGGACGATAGGAAAGCAAAAATAAAAAATTGAAAGATGAAAGGGATAGACGGGGGTTATTCATGGTAGAGTTTTAAATTTTGAGGAGGGTTATAGAATCTCAACTTGGAGGCATGCACTATTTCAGAATCTCTCTTAAAATGTATACTGGGTTTATCAATTTCAAAACTTACATCGGATAGTTGTTTTAAGATAGTATATGGTCCAGAATATGGTGGAGTCAATTTACGTGTATTAGGATAGTGGAATTCTTCATACATTACAATGTCACCAACTTTAAACTTTACAGGAAGAAAACGAACATCATAATGGATTTTGGTTTTTTTTATCGTAAGCTATTGTTCTTTCCTTAGCCAATTTTCTAGCTTCTTCAACAGGAGGGTAATAATCATTATCTGGCAAAAGAGGATCATAAGGTAATTTTCCTAACAGCAAATAACTAGGTGGGAATTGAGTTACAGAATGTGGAGTAGCATTATATTGGTGCAATACTTCATCTAAAAATTTTGTCCAAGGTAATTTAGTTGGGGATGAATTTACAATACATTTTAATCTGGTGACAATAGTTTGATTCAAACGCTCAATTTTCCCATTCATTTCCGGGTGATGACTGGAGGTTAACCTGTGTTTGACATTATAATTACGAAGAAAACGTTTAAATCTAGAAGCTGTAAATGCTCCATTTCTATCAGTAAGTATTTCTTCTGGTACTTGAGTTTGAAATAATTGTTTCAAAATGTTTGTATAAGTTTCAGTTGTTACACTTTTTGACGCAAAACCCCACACATAGCGAGTTGCATGGTCTATGACCAAATGCAGATATTTCTTTGCCGAATTATAATGATTAAATCCGCCAACAGAGTCCAATGCCAAGCATTCAAAAGGTATATCCGTTGGGGGCATGAGCTGCAACAAACCAAATCTTTTTTGCCTACTTTTTTGGTTGATTTGGCAGGTATGACAATGTTTAACAAAGTTTTCAATATCTTTATTAAGATTAGGCCAATAATATTGATTTGTAATTAAATTTATCATCTTATAAATTCCAGGATGTCCAAAATCTGTGTGGGCTTTTTCCAAGAGGGGTAAACGTAAAGCCATGGGGACAACAATCTTATACAAACTTTTCTTTTTAATCACAATAACATCATTAATTTCAACATATTTTTTACCATCTATCTTGACATTTTCTTTTTTCTGATTTTCTCTGATATCATTCAAGTTGAGTAAATGTGTATGATGTGGGGGGTCTTCTGAAACAGGTAATCTAGACAGCATATCAGCCTCTACATTAGTGGAGCCCTTTTTATATTTAATATCATAGTCAAACATACTCAGTTTAAGGGACCAGCAGAAAAGACGTCCTCTTAAGTTTTTAACATTTTTGAGCCAAGTGAGAGCTGCATGGTCTGTATGAATGACAAATTTTTGACCATGTAAATAATGGTAAAATTTATCTAGAGCATCCACGATTGCCAAACATTCGAGTTCAGTAATTGCATAATTTTTTTCATAGTCGCGAAGATTTCTAGAATGATATGCTATGGGGTGCAAAATACCATTTTCATCAGCCTGTTTCACAACACATCCCACTCCAAGACTTGATGCATCTACAAATAAATTACAAGGTGTTTTGGGATCAAACAATCTTAAGATAGGTTTTTGAATTAGAGCTGCTTTTAATTTTTCAAAAGAATTTTGACAGTCCTGGTCCCATACATAGGGAACATTTTTCTTTAGCAAGTTATTAAGAGGATATCTAACCTCAGCATATTTATGAATGAATTTATTATAAACATTAATAGATCCCAAAAAGCGTTTTAACTCTTTCACATTAGTTGGTGGTTTTAACCTCTTGATGGTTTCAATATTCGGGTTATCGGGTGTAATACAACCATTCGACACTTCATATCCAAGAAAATCAATTGTTTTCTTAACAAAATTACATTTAGACAGCTTTAATTTAATAGTCTAAGAGCTAGCAACGTTTTCGTCACTTTTAGCATGGCTCATTTTTCTATATATTCTCTGTCTTTATTGTGTAGTACGAATGCGGCCGGTCTGGCTGGTGGAAGTGGTTGCGTTTACCTGTGGGGGGGAGGGGCAATGCAGGTAAAAAAGTGACAAAATTACGTCATTTTAGCATGGATTTTGTTTATAAAACTTGAATCTGCTAACTATTTGTGATATTAAGTTATTAGTCTGGCACCGTTTTAATGTTGCCAACACCGTGCCAGACCCTCATTTATAGGCAAAATGAGATGTCAAATTCACGTCATTTTAGCATAGCTGAAATTTTAGTATGTTATACTTTGGCTATCAGATAAGCCATAATTAATTTGCCAGACCGAAATTCAGTTGCTAAATTACTGCCAGATGCAGATTTAAATCTGGCAGAGAAAGCACCTATTATGAGAGTTTGCAGCTTTTGTAGTGCTTTGGCTACTTTCAATACACAATAAAGCCGTAATTGTTGCCAAAGCAACGATCTTTGCTTTAGATAAAAGTATCTCTCTCTCTATATATATATATATATATATATATATGAATAGCCGCCCGTCCCGACTTCGTGTGGGTGCACAATGTGTCGACTACAATGCAGGGTAGGTGGTAGGTAATTAAACATTATTCTAAATAATATTCTAAAATAATTCTAAATAGGATAGAAGTGGAGGTGAGAAAAACTGCAGTACTTACAAATTTTAAACTTTAAATAAAAGCTTGTAAAAATGTGATAAGTAATGTTTTTCTATTTATGTACATAATGACAATAATAAATTAATTTTAATATAGCAGAACCACCAGACTTCACCCGAGTTAACCTTGACCTACTAGGTAACATAAGTAAAAATTCAATATTCTAAAAATACGCCGATCACAATAACGCATCCGTGTCCATAAACCGTCAAAATGACATTCAGAAAAAACATGTTATTTTGACGCAATCATGCTAAATCCCTCAGCTTTATAATTGATTAAATGAATTTCTTTTAAAAAATGTCTTACCCAAAATATCTAATAAAAAATCAGCAGTAGTTGTCTTATTCGTCTAATCTTCCATAATCGAGTTCATATCCTTTGTTTAACCCCCTTAGTGGGTGAATTTCTAAAATTGCTTTAAACACGTGTTTAACTATTATTCTTTAGTAGAATTATTATCCTAAATTTCATGCTCCTACCTGAAACTGCTGCTGAGATACGGTGAAATGACCTAAAACGTTTGACAATCCATTTAACCCCCTTAGTAGTTGAATTTCTAAAATCACTGAAATACGTGTTTAACTATTTTTTTTTAGTAGATTTGTTATCCTGAATTTTGTGCTCCTATCTAAAACTGCTGCTGAGATATGGTGAAATGACCTAAAACGTTCGAACCTGCATTTAACCCCCTTAGTGAATTAACTTTTTTTAATATTCTCTCTTAACTTTTAAATAATTTAGTAAATATTTTCTCTTAATTATCTGAATAAACTTATATAACCTTATTTGACGGTCTGGCTGGCAGAAGATGTTGTGTTTACTTGTGAGAGTAAGGGCAATGCAGGTGAAAAAATTACAACATTAAATTTTGATAACACGAGTTTTGTTTATAACATTTGTTTCTGCAAACTATTTGTGGTATTAAGCCATTAATGCCAGACGGTTTCAACGTTTTTAAGACCGTGCCAGACTCTGATTTATAAGTAAAAAATAAATCATCTACACGTCAAACACGTCATCTACACACAGTTCAAATTTAAATATGTTATTCTTTGGGTATCAGACAAACCCATAATTAATTAGCCAGACACCAATTCCGTTGCTAAATTAATGCTAACATCTAGAAAGAAGTAAGCAAGCAATAAAATTAAGTATGAAAATACGTCGTAGTTGATAATAATAAATAATTAAAAATAATATAATAATAGGCATAAATTAGCAATAACAGGTCAGCGAACTGTAGCGAACAGGTAAACGAAAGAAAAAGTGACTACATTCCATTTTGAATTTTCAAAAAATATATTATAATGAAAAGTAAGTGCTATATATAATAATGAAAAATAAGTGCTATATATAATAATGAAAAATAAGTGCTATATATAATAAAAATAAGTGCTGAATATAATGAAAAATAAGTGCTAAAAAGTACATTAACTTAAAATATTATTTCAAAATTATTTCGCCTTGTGCATTTTCAAGGTCTTCATCTTCGTCACTGCTGTCATCATTATAAGAATTATTATCATCTTTAGCATCATTAACATTGCCTATTTCTTTCTAACCACTATAAGTTTATTTAGAAAATTAAGAGAAAAAAATATATGTTGTATAGTTTAAAATTAACAGCGAATATTAATAAAGATTAATTATAATATTACTTAAAAATTAAGACAGAATTTAAATAAATGGTTAACAATTTACGATGGAGTTTCAGTTTTGCTCTTTTTTCGCTCCTTTGGCGATTTTATACATCTCTATACTTATAAAAGAGCATGTCCTCATGACTCAGAATCAACGCCGAGTCTCAAACGCTCCTAGGACTACGAAATTTGGAAGATATGTACCCACTAAGAAAGTATTTTTGAAAATTCAGCCCTACGGGTGTTAAATGGGAGGTTCGAAAGATTTAGGTCATTTCTCCATATCTCTGCAGCAGTTTTACGTAGGAGTATGACATTCAGGATAACAAATCTACTAAAAAAATAGTTAAACATTTATTTCATGGATTTTAGAAATTCAATCACTAAGGGAGTTAAATGGGGGTGGTTGAGAGTTTAGGTCATTTCCCCGCCATATCTGAAAAGCAGTTTTACATAGGAGTGTGAAATTCAGCATACCAATTCTACTAAAAAAGGAGTTAAACATATATTTCAGCGATTTTGGAACAAGCGATTTTAGAACAAGCGATTTTAGAGCCAGCGATTTTAGAGCCAGCGATTTTAGAGCCAACATCGACTATGAACTCGGTTATGAAAGACTAAACGAATAAGACATCTATTGCTAATTTTTTATTAGATATTTTGCGTGGCATTTTTCAAATCATAAATATATGTACTTTTATAGAAAGCAACAATCGTTGCTTTGGCAACATTCACGGCTTGGCTGTGTATTGATAGTAACCCACATGAAGTCGGGACGGGCGGCTATTCATATATATATATATATAGAGAGAGAGAGAGAGAGAGAGAGAGATACTTTTATCTAAAGCAAGGATCGTTGCTTTGGCAACAATTACGGCTTTATTGTGTATTGAAAGTAGACAAAGCACTACAAAAGCTGCAAACTCTCATAATAGGCGCTTTCTCTAACAGATTTAAATCGGCGTCTGGCAGTAATTTAGCAACCGAATTTCGGTCTGGCAAATTAATTATGGCTTATCTGATAGCCACAGTATAACATACTAAAATTTCAGCTATGCTAAAATGACGTGAATTTGACACCTCATTTTGCCTATAAATGAGGGTCTGGCACGGTGTTGGCAACGTTAAAACGGTGCCAGACTAATAACTTAATATCACAAATAGTTAGCAGATTCAAGTTTTATAAACAAAATTCATGCTAAAAATGACGTAATTTTGTCACTTTTTTACCTGCATTGCCCCTCCCCCCACAGGTAAACGCAACCACTTTCACCAGCCAGACCGGCCGCATTCGTACTATACAATAAAGACTGAGAATATATAGAAAAATGAGCCTTGCTAAAATCACGTGTTTTCTGACGTTGCTAGCTCTTAGACTATAAGATTTTCCTGGACACAAATATCAAAAATGATTTCCAAATGATGGTAATGTTCTTCTTCATTTTGTGAGAATACAATAATATCATCAAAATAACTGCATGCAAAGTCAATTTTATATTTATTTAGGATTCTTCGAAGGATACGGTTAAAATTTGCAGGCGCATTTTTCAAGCCGAAGGCGAGACGCTTCCACTCAAATAAGCCAAACATTGTGGCAAAAGCTAATTTTTCAGTATCTTTAGGGTGGATAGGTATATGCCAATATCCACTTGCTAAATCGAGAGTGGAAAACACTTTAGCTTGCACCAATTTGTCCAATAAAGTGTCGATTTGGGGTAAGGGTTCTGCATTTGTTTTGGTTATGGCATTTAATTTTCGGAAATCGACACACAACCGAGTTTTCTTTCCTTCTTCACGTTTATAAACTAAGGTTACAGGTGAGGAATAAGGGGAATGACTTTCTTTAATGATACTGGCTTTTAACAAATTTTGAACTTGTTCTCTAATTTCTTCTTCTTCCTTAGGGGAAGTACGATAAGCTCTAAGTGAAATTGGTAAGTCGGAAGTTAAATGTATTCTCTGGGATTCCATGTTGACACATCCTACATCATATTTATCTTTGGCAAAAATACCGACCTATTTGGCTAAGAGAGCAGGCAGTTTGTTAGGTGCAGACTGAACTTGGATAGGTTCAGTGGCGTTTACAAACTCTGGCTCATAATTTTCGCCAAATATCCCTGCATTTTCCTTTTCTGAGACATCTTCATTAGGTTCTGACACATGCAAGGAATTAACTGTTGGAATATTTCGTAATTGGTTCAGGAGAGGCACTCTTTGGTCATTTTGGAAAATTTGCATCTTAACACAATCAATATTTAACTGGAAACTTTGGCAATGGTTAAGTCGAATATGGGTATAGGGTAATTTATTATCAATAACATAAAGATCAACATCTTTGGATATGCGGCCAATTTTCAAATTAACACGACATTTTTCCTGCAAGGTGAGAATGCCTTGTGTTTGAGCGACCGATAGACCTTTACGAATTTTGGAAGTGTTTAATTGGAATTTTTGGACTAAATGTAATGGAATGACACTTAACGAGCTTCCTGAGTCGATCAAACAGGGTATTGAGTTTTCTGGTATCCCTAGAGTAGTAATTTTCTGACGTTTCTTTGGGTTTTCTTTGGATCCTTTTCTTTTTTCTATGTACCCGCGTACTATTAGTTGTCATTGATTACTACTTGGGTTTGCAGAAAAATCACTTTGTGTCTGATTTGGATTTTGGATTTGAATGTTTGGTTGTTGGGTTAGAGAGGAGGCCTCTAAAGATTGCTTTCGAAAAGGACAATCTCGTACACGATGGTAAGCATTTGGAATATTAAGATTAAGGCATACATGGCACGGCGATGGTGGCAATGTAGTTTGGTAGTGTATATTTGGTCTGGGAGGAGACGGTTGAAATGGTCTCACATTTTGGAAAGTTCTTTGAGGGTTAGGCACATTTGGGCGATTCTGGGGGTTTTGATAAGGGTATCTAGGACCGCATTGGAAAATTCTGCTCAGTGGTATTAGGGCGATATGGTCGCCATTGTCTGAACTGATTTTGAGGAGTTGGGTCTGGTTTATTTTCAGGACTCTTGCCTGCTACTTCAAGCTTAGTAAGTTTAAAAACTAATTCTCTCCATTCTGTGGCAGTTTTAGGGGCATTAGTCACAATAAGTCTCTGCATCGAAATTGGCAAACCTTCGGATAACCCTTCCAGAATGAATTTGTTGTCTAAACCCAGATTACGACCCATTTTCATTTTCTTCTGGTAGTACTCGTTGAGGTCTTCACCTGACCTATACCGAATACTAGCAAAGTCGCTTAGTGATAGTGTATCTGGGGTAGAAAAATTTTCATGGAATAGTGAAACAAACTCATACCAGTGCAAAACATTAAGACAGTTGTTAATGTATAGGGTAAGGGCACTATCTTTTAAAAATTTCTGGATGTTTCTTATCTTCCAAACATCATCTTTTCTGGATTCAATACATACAGCCTCAAAAGAAGCAAGCCAAGAGGCAAAGATCATCTTAGCTTCCGGCGAAAACGGGATAATCTCTGGCTCTTTCGTTGTTTTTTCCTCAATATTTGCTGCATTGCCTACAGCGGCCTTTTTGATTGACTATTGATAGCTCCATTCATATTTACAGGGGCACTTTCATGAATTTCCGTATTTGGAGGACTTTCAAGGGGATTCCCACTTCCCTCAATTTCTGTATTTTTTTCCTTTAAAGATTCATCTACCTCACTCACTTGAGTGGATTTGTCTTCTGCACTCATTTTTATTACTTATTTTTACAATCTCATTAAACAAAATATAAAAAATATATATATTTACTAGAAAAAATCCATTTTCTTTTCTAAAAAAAAATTGAATTTTAATTAAATCTTAATTTTTCATCAAATCCCATTTAAATTTCAAAAATAATAACCAAAAATAATCTGCTTCATTTAATCACTTAAGTTGTAACATAGAGACAATAACAATAAAATAATAATAATAATAATATATTTCATGAAAAGAAACACTTTAAAAAAAATAAAATTTCAAATTATTATTCTTTAAAACCCTCTTACTGTTTCAAAAAATAAAAGTCTCTTTCCGTTTTTAACTTCTTAAAAAATAACAAAGTAACATACCTGGTTTTTTCCTTTTTGTCTTAAATCCATTTTTTTAATGCACCACCATACTGATAAAATAAAAAATAAATAAAAGGAAAGAAAAAAAATAATTATAACTGTGTAGAAAACCACGGAACACTATTTCTTTTTTTCCAGCTGTTTACAGTCTCATTGATGACTTAGAGTGTGTACGGTTGAACTTTACACTTGACCTTAACGCAGAACATCTGTTGTCTGTAATGACACACTCTTTGCTGATAAGTAGGTCAATTGGAAAGAGATTTTTTGGAGTGAAGCGCTGAATGAAAAATTGTTTATTTTAAGTCGGCAACAAAATGAAATGTTTATCCGAGAGGAAAAGGGGAAAAAAATTGCTTGATAGACGATCCGAAGCACAGCCTAATATTTGATAGCTTAATGCAGTTTTAGTGATTGCATAAATAAGAAAAAAAAAAGGTCTTTTAATTTATTTCATCCTCATAACTGCTTTTGTACTGAAAATAAATCTATTTCCGGTTTCGTTTTCCACAGCTTATCAGAATGGCAGTTTATCAGAAAGTCGTTTTCTTACGGTAGAAACGCTGAACTCATGAATTGGAGAGTTGAAAACACTTGTTACCCGCACAGGAGCCTTCTCATCCTACCACTCTCTGTAAGATATGCCTCTGTAACGAGCACACCTCGTTATAACGAACGCACATCAATCTCTCTGTAACGAGTGGTCGATCACCGCTATCACACATCCCATTACTAGATATCACGATGTTCGAAGGACCATATTTAGCGCTGTTAATGTAGTTCTTGGCATTCGTTCGTTGAATCACCGTGTAATTCATAGGCTAGAAGATAAAAGTATGTAGTCGGACGAGTGTAGGAGAAAGAAGCAGACATTTTCCTGGGAACTAGCTTTCATTCCAACTAATTACAAGTCTCTTTGATTAAGCTAGGCCCAGGCCAGAGTTTGAGGAGTCTTTCACCAGGAAAACATCGTATTATCGGCCACAGATCGGCGAATTATCGGACTTATAACGGCCGTAGTTATTGGGGAGAGTGATTAGGGTCAAAGGCCATGCAAAAAACGTGCTCCTCACATTATATACATCGAAACTACCGCCAGAGACCGCTTTGCAACTTATGAAATAATGTAATTTAATTGGCTAATTAGCCCTTGACTTATATCTGGGTAAGCAGCCCAGATAATTATTCATGCAAGATCTAACCACCAGTAGAAGAGAGATGCGCTAACGTCAGCACTTTTAATCTTAACGACGATTCAAAATTGATATCTGTTCGTAATAAATGTATTGTAAGGAAAGTTAAGTTACAGGGGCAACTAGAAATGAAGGCAAAACTTTAAAATTTCGACACACGATTTAGGGATTTTAAACTTTGAATTTTTATATTTTAGTTTCTGATTTGGAATGGGTTTAACTAAATATCCTTTCATATCAATCCACATTCGTTCACATTCAAAATTCTTTCATACTTTTTCACATTCATTTCATATATATATATGGGTCATTCCCAAAAAAAGTGTAAAAACTATGTCCAAGAAGTTAATATTTTTTATTTAAATAATAATATGGTTTCGAAAAACAGTTATGTTTGTTTTTTAATCTTCATCTTATTGTTCTTAGTTGAAAATATTTTCCAAGTGTAAAAATGAATTACAATAATTTATAAAAAATAATGTTTATAAACTTGGCAGAGAAAACAAGCTGTCCCAGGCACAAATTTAGAACATTTGAACATGCTTGACATGAACTGGTTGTGAGTTATAATATTAAGTTATATACTATATAATGAAACCTCTAATTAAAAAAATTACTGACAAAACACATTTTTAAATTTATTTTTATTTTTAAAGATATAGATTTTTATGTGTGTCCCAAATTTTACTCAGTTGTTTTAAGTCCACTCTGTTACATGGAATTTTAAATATAAAAAATTAAATTATATGAAAGTTGGTAACAATACTGAACTCTCTAAAGGGCATGTGTTCATGTTGTATGCCTTATTGGATTGGATATTTAAGAACAAAAGATAAGATGGCTTTTATGTCTATGGATTACCTAAATGTAATTAGCAATTGTCCACTCTGTTACATCATTTTTTTAAATATAATAACTACTTTTTAATAAAATAAATCATTAAGAGGAAGATCATTATTAACAGCTGTTAAATACTCCCTAAAGTTTTTTATTGTGCATGAAATTTTAAGCTACAATTCTAATTTTTGGGTTAGTTGTCCACTCTGTTACATATACAGTGTAACAGAGTGGACAGTTTGTAACAGACATGCTATTTCTTTTACTAAAAAAGCATTTTACTGTTTTATTTATATTTTTACTTTTAAGAGTATTATGTATATTTAATCCAACACTCAGACATGGGGAAAGGAGTCTCTGATGGAGTAGGAAGAATGCTAAAGAGGATGGCAGATAGAATTATATCCTGTAGGGGTGATATAGCAGATGCTAATGATTTTTTTAGACAACTAAAAGACATCACCAATGTGTTGTATCTTATTTCAGAGATAGATAAGATGAGTAGGGCTGTTCCAAATAAAATTCACATTCTTAAAGGAACACTGTCTGTTCACAAGATGGCGACAACAGGTAATGGACTATTTAGATACAGAAGTGTATCTTGTTTTTGCCAGAAAAGTAGTGAACTTTACCCTTGTTATAAAACTAAGCAATACAACTGCCAAATAAAACCTGACCTTTCGTCTCATAAAAAAATTACTGCGAAGTTGGCTTCTTATACGGCAATTTATTTTTGTCATCAAATTTGGTGCTATTGTGGTAACCCTGCCATTAGAACCTCTCAACAATTACTCATTGTTGAAGCTGATATTTTGATTTATCCATAGGAAATCAACCATTGCCCCCCCCCCCCCACTTTATAGATCAAATTTTAAAAAATCAATGTCCAATTCATGTAATTTCAGAGCTTTATTTCAACAGGAAGTGGGTGAAAAATGAGTAACAAGATTTCACTGCCGGGTCACTCCATGGTAACTTGTGTTACATTTAGAATAATTGACATCAGTAATTTTAGTAATATAACACCAAAAATATTCATAATGTAAAGTTGATGTGATTTGTTAATTAAACCTATCCAAAGGACAATTTGCATTAAAATTACTTAAATTTAGTGCTATTTCTTGAACTCTGGAAATTATAATTACTATCGCAACTTACGTTACTGGAAAAAGAACGCAAGTTACCATAATAAATTTAATTGCCACTGTTAAAGAAATAGAACTAAATTTGGGTAATTTTCATCCAAATTTCTGTTTGAATAGATTTAATTAACAAATCACATCATCTTTACATTTTGAATATATTTTGGTAATATATTACTAAAATTACTCAAGTCAATTATTCTAAATGTAGCCTAAGTTACCATGGAATGACCCTGCCACTCACAAACATAATTGTAAGTTAAAAGAAAGCATGAAAGCAAATAATAAAAATTCTTCCTGAACCCAAATGCAAGTTGCAAGATGATCGTTTGTGCTATGAATTTTCAAGTAATATTGATGTTTTCCAAAAAGATTAAATTTGATGTAATTCCTCTTATATGACAAATAAAATATTAGGTGGAAGGTAAGGTTATTTTTATTGATTTATACTATATAATCCTGTTGATGTTTTCCCAAGAAATTACAGTTGTCCACTCTGTTACAGTGATGTCCACTCTGTTACATTACAGATTTTTTGCATTCTAGGATAAAATAGCTTAAATAATATGAAATGAAAGTGCCCTCTTATTATTTTAGAAGCTGTGCTACTTGTTTAATACATACAAATAATATTTTCCACATTGACACAACACTTAAATAAACTTTTATCAAGTGTTATTGCATAATTTGTAACAGAGTGGACAGCAATATCATTAAAAAACATACAATTTCAGAATTTTTGTAAAATTTTTTATATGTATGAAAAGTATACTGTACTAGCAAAGATATAAGTCAAAAAAATTTAAAATGAACTGAATAATTTACATGGGAAAACAAAGTTTATTCATGTAACAGAGTGGACAAAATCTTTCATTTCTCATCACAAAACATTATAAAAAACATAATATAATTTTTTAACAATGTATAAAATTTATAGCATGATAAAGTTCAGAGTCTTGGCTGTCTCAAAGTATAAAGTTATGGTGGAAATATAATTTATGAAAAAAAAAGTTTCAAAAGATCAAATTTACATTTTTTTTGGGAATGACCCATATATAATCATAGAATAGTACATAAAATCATAGAAATGCTTTGATATATTGTGGAACTCCACAGACTTTCTTCTTTAGGGTTGGTTGATTTTATGACACCCAATTATCTACATGAGGAATATATATTCTTCTTTAGGAAGTTTAAAAACTTCGTTGTCTTGGGAGGAGGTTGGGACGTCTGAATTCAACAATGGTACTAAGGGGCTGTCCATAAATGATGTCACGCTTTTTTTTTAATATTTTTTACCCCCCTCCTCCCCTTTGTCACAAAGTGTCACACTTCACCATACCCCTTCCCTTGTCACATGTCATGCTATATTACATAAACGTATATTTGCAGTTCAGAAACAAAGCACTGCATTATAGATCGTATTTCAAATTTTATTTTTCAACTTTAACTATGTGTTTTAATGACATTTGTGAGCATAACAATAAAAGTGATTTGCGTACTTATTTTGTATGAAATAAGATTAAAGTTTGCGACAAAAAACATAATTAATATACAATAAAGTAATACAATTAGTAATAAAATATTAACATTTTTTTTTTTTAAAGAAAGGAATATAAGCGAAAACAAATCACATGAAAGTTGTTTTTGCCCAGATTAAAAAACACCCTCATATTCTAGTAATTTCAAAATAACTTCAAAATTTAATATGCTGTTTTTAAATGATTTTATTTTAACCAAAATGTGTGATGTCACACTTCTTCTTACCCCCCCCCCCCTTGTCACAATTTCATGAACCTTCTCCCCTCCCTCCAAGCGTGACATCATTTGTGGACGGCCCCTAACATAAGAAAAAAATTGTATTAAGAAATAGTTCATATTGTCAGTACTGCTTTTTGCTTTGATTATGCATAAAATTATTTTTCTATTTAAAATACAGTAAACATGACAGCCCCAGCACCCTCCAAAAGAAAAAAAATATGTCTGTGAACTTTACAATAAAAAAGATTGTCAGTAATATATATAGAGAGGGGGGGGGGGGGGGTGTAAAGACATTTATAAACGGAGGGGAGTTAAACTGTTTGTGAGGGAGAAAAAATATTTTTAAACCCCAGTATTATTCCACATGCTATTTAATACTACTGAAAGAAAAATCGGCAACTCAGAATACTTATGGAATGTCAGCTTTATAATTACAACATGTATTTTTCAACTTTCACCAAATGTTATGGACCCTTTAAAATTGTGTAAGTCACCTAAATAAGAGATTTTGGTGTTGAAATTAGGACAAGCAGTTTGTATTTTAATTTATAACTCAGCCTCCCATAATTGTCCCAAAAAAATTCAAAAAATGTATGCATGTGATATCATATTAATTCCTTGGGACGAGCGACACATGTGTGTGACACATTAGATGCTCAGAATCCTCGATTATTCCCACCAGTTAATTTTTATTGTAAGCTTTGCCTTATTTAATGAGAGCATTTCTGCGATTCAATTAGGCGAAAATTTCTGTTTTGAAAAACCGGTGGCAAAAGATTAAAAATTCTGTGAAGGACGCTCGTCGCAAAGGGGTTAAAGTCCAATTCATACACTTTCTAACACCACCAAAAGTAAGTCCCTGTGACAATTAGGGAATCAAATATGACTAAATTTGTAATGCAAGAAATGCAAAAATTTGAGATTTGTGTCCATCTTTGGAGTTAATTATCTCCAAAACCAAGAGACAGAAGCTTATCACAGAGTATTTATTCATTTCTCTAAGAGCTTAATATCATAAAATTCTGAGGTTGTCAGGTTTGACATGGAATGACCAATATCTTGATAATCTATGTTGAAAAGTACATATTTTTGCTTTAACTTTTTTTTACTCTCAGGGCGTCCCAGGACTTGAAATTCAAATTTTCCTAGGAGGAGAGTCTCCCTCCCAACATTTATAAATGGAGGGAAGTTAAACTGTTTGTGAGGGAGAAAAAATATTTTTAAACCCTAGTTTATTCCACATGCTATTTAATACTACTGAAAGAATTTAAATCTGCAACTCAGAATACTTATGGAATGTCAGCTTTATAATTACAACATGTATTTTTCAACTTTCACAAAATGTTATGGCAGGGTTGCCGGCTTTTAGCCAGGCCAAAAAAAGCCGGATGGCTTTTTTTGGTTTTAACCACTTAAAAAAAGCCGGCTTTAATTGAAAAAGGCCGACTTTTATTAAAAAGAGTGGTTTACAGCTAATTCACATTAAATTTGCATTAATTTATTTTTAATGCAATAAAAAATATTTCCTTCTAAAAAATTTATATACTCGTTGAAAAGAACCCTTTCCGGTACAGACAAATTCTGTTCGTAAAATGAGAAATTACTGACTGACACCGGAATTTACAAACGACTTTTTTAGAAAATAAGAACTCCTTATTTTAAGCTTTCATTATAGAAATAAAATTTTATTAAAATATTCTTGGTACCGTATGCAAGTTTGGAATTAAAATTATGTGTGCCCGGAGTGGGACCACTGTGCCGGAAAGGGTTAAATTAGACTACAAGGTGGTGTTTTGAAATTCTGTATTACATAGCTTGACATATACTATACATTTTAAAGATTATATTTAATTAAACAATAACAAAACATCACAATCAAAAATGAAAAATTCTTACATTTTGCTTTTTACTTTTTAAAATTGTTGTGTGATTAAAACTTAATAATTTATATCTTTAATAAATGAAATTAGCATATATAATACTTGAGAGAATCCATATTTAGTTAGTAATCAGTATTCTAATGTCTTATAAAAATATATTTTAATAAGATTTTTTGGTACTTTTCGGTTAGCTGGGCACCAGTGTACATGTGTATATATATACACACACACGCACACACATATCTATATATACCTATATTATATATATACATATACATATATGTATGTATATACAGGGTGTCCCACAAGGTACACAGCGTCTAATATGTATAGATTCGGATAAAGCACGTCAATATGAATATTTTGAATGGTAACATGTGGGGTCCCCGAATATAGCAGAAAGTTCTCAATAAACATTGATTTTCACTTTGTTTTTTCCTCATTTCTTGTGTTTTTCATATGACAAGCTTCACACTTTACTTACACTATCATGCGATATTCGGGGACCCCACATGTTACCATTCAAAATACTCATATTGACGTGCTCAATCCGAATCTGTACATATTAGACGCTGCGTACCTTGTGGGACACCCTGTACATACATATACATATATGTATATACATATGTATTTATATATGTACATATATCACTGGCGCCCGGCTAACCGAAAAGTACAGATTTTTTTCTACTAAGCAATTATAAAACTCATGCCAGATAAGTCCATATGATGAGATTAAATTATGGAATGATCAATGTTGAAAGACAAATTAGGAAGAATATATAATATTTGAGGAGACTTTAGTAGATGTAAGTGTATAAAAAAAGAGAGAACAGTTAAAAGAAATAAATTAATAAAACTTGAAATGAAAAACAAATGTTATTCATATTACTGTTTTTAACAGTGGAAAATGGTGTTTTTATTAAATTGCTGTATGTATGATTTTAAAGATATGAGAAATATTGAAACTTGCATATCAATAGCCCCAGTAACTTATTTGTGTGTGCATCAATTTGCAGCACAACAAAATTTATCTATGACACAACAATGTCTACTACCACAAGACATAATAGTAACCCATTAAATAAGCAAAATTTTCAATTACAAAGAAAATACAGTAAGAAGATTATAGTAATTCAGAGACAAAGTAAAATTTAGCTTTTTTTTTTTTTTAAGTACAGTATTTTTTAAGCTATTAGATTAATCTTCAAAAATCTTCTAAAATCTGCAGTGCTCACTGTCATGTTGCATTATTTCTACTAGTGGGTTAATAGCCTTTAAAATTAGTTGATTAATAAAATATGTAATTAAACAACTGTTGTCCTATTTAATTATTTAAAGAAGTAAAACTGAAAAAAAAGTAAATTAAATTAATAATAATAAAAAAATAGCTTTTATTTAAAAAATATAGCAATAGTTATGCACTGAGTACGCCTTGTTAAAATTTAGGTAACATATTTACAATTCTGACTCAAATCACTAGTCTGCTATGTGTTATTTCAATATTAATGTCTTCATTATTGAGAAATTAAGTTATTTATTAAATTCTAACTCAACAGAATGTCTTAAATTAGTTAAAAAATACTTAAAAATCTACAGTTTATAAATAAATTGCTTCAACGTATAAAAGCCAATTTTGACCAAAAAAGGCCAATTTTGGCCAAAAAAAGCCGGTTAAAACCAATAAAAGCCGCTGGCCCGGCTATTATTAATTTTAGCCGGCATTTTTGCAACCCTGTGTTATGGACCCTTTAAAATTGGGTTATTAAATGAATTTCTGAATTTAGAGTTTATTTTATTTCGGATAAAGAAGTTTCTTTCAGCACAAGAGCAAACTTTTATAACTTTGGAATAACTCTCGAAAATTTTTCACTAAACTTTCCAAAACCTGATATGCTTTCATTTTTAACTACTTGCATGAACAATGCATATTTGGGATGGTGACATTATCAATATTCATTTCTTAGAGGAATTGTTTTAGCCAAAATATTGCCAAAACCAGAATCCCTGGTATTTTCTTTGAAAAAATTTCCTCGTTCAATACGAGGAAATTTAAAGTTTAAAAGGAAAACCATCCATTCATTTCTTCTATTACACGAGAAATGTCAATCCTAATTTCTGTCAATTGCAAGGATTACTTAGTTTATTGTTTCTAAATATGTTTCCTTAGAATTCAGATTTTTTTTTTCTTTTTGTGCGTGCACCATAAGATTTTTGCAGTTCTAATATCATTTTTCTTTAGTACTGACTCTAAACCAATTTGGAAGGGTGCAATACCCGGTGGCCCTTAAAGCCTATTTGATTCTTTCTTTTTCGATCGCGGGAATAAAAATCACAAAATACGTCCATCAATCGTAGAAAACAAAATCGTGAAATTCATCGATCATTTGCAGGAGGAGGGGAGATCATGAATTTCATCAATCTGCCACAGGGGGAAAAAAAAGTGAAGTTTGCCAATCGGTTGTGGTAAAATATTGCGAAACTCATCAACCTGTCATAGAAAAATATCACAAAATTCATCAAATGGTCGGAGAAAAATTGCGAGATATTTCAGTCAGACGCGAGGCATTACAAATTTCAACATTCTGTCGCGGAAAAAGGTTGCAAGATTTGTTATTCAGTGGTGCAACACCCCCCCCCCTCTCTCTCCCCATGAAATTCGCCAGTCAGGCACAGGAAAATATCATGAAATTCGTAAATCGGTCAAGGGAAAATATCGTGAAATTTATCAAACAGTCACGGAAAATATCGTGAAATTTATCAAACAGTCATGGAAAATATCGTGAAATTTATCAAACAGTCATGGAAAATATTGTGAAATTTATCAAACAGTCATGGAAAATATCGTGAAATTTATCAAAGTCATGGAAGATATTGTGAAATTTATCAAACAGTCATGGAAGATATCGTGAAATTTATCAAACAGTCATGGAAGATATCGTGAAATTTATCAAACAGTCATGGAAGATATCGTGAAATTTATCAAACAGTCATGGAAGATATCGTGAAATTTATCAAACAGTCATGGAAGATATTGTGAAATTTATCAAACAGTCATGGAAGATATTGTGAAATTTATCAAACAGTCATGGAAGATATTGTGAAATTTATCAAACAGTCATGGAAGATATTGTGAAATTTATCAAACAGTCATGGAAGATATTGTGAAATTTATCAAACAGTCATGGAAGATATTGTGAAATTTATCAAACAATCACGAGAAAATATCGCAAAATTCATTCGTCGGTCGTGGAGAAAAATTGTGAAATTTTTCAGTCGGATACGAGGAAAAAAACGGGAATTTTTTCAATTTCTCGCAAGAAAAAACAGGTAAATTGGGAAAATCTCTTGAAAAAAATTGTGAAATTTGTCAATCAGTTACAGAAAAAAATCGCGAAATTCATTGATCGGTTGCAGAAAAAAATCGTGAGTCGATCTGTCGTGGAAAAGAACATAGCGAAGATCGCTAATTGGTAATAGGAAAATATTCCAAAATCCATCAATCGGTCGCTGAAAAATATCATAAAATTCATCCAACAGTCAAGGAAAATATTGTGAAACTTGCCAAACAATCATGAAAAAATATCGCAAAATTTGTCAAATTATCGCGGGGAAATATCGTGAATTTCATCGATCTGTCATGGGGAGAAAAAACGCGAAGATTGGCATTTCGTCACAGGAAAATATTGCTAAATTCGTCAATTGGTCGCTGGAAAATATGGCAAAATTAATCAGTCGGTCTGAAAAAACTTCTAAATTATTCAGCTAGATGCAGGAAAAAATCGTGAATTTCATCAATCTGTCACAAAAAAAGGAATTCATGAATCAGTCGCGGAAGATATCGCGAAATTTGTCACTTGATAGTGAAGAAAAAAAATGCAAAGTTCGTCGATCTGTCGCAGGAAAATATTGTGATATTCATCAATCGGTCACGAGACTTGATCAGTTTCAAAAAGCAAAATTCTTTGGAAAATGGTGAATTTTTTGGGGCAGGATTTCAAGATTTTGGGCATAAATCCCACCATCCCATTCAAGCCCTGCATCCCTAGTTGCACTGAAATGTGAATTGATGAGGAATTCTTTAATGAAAAATATTTCAGAAAAAGTAGAAGAATTCTGAAAGAGAATTAGATTCCAATTTCCTTATTATCACAGCAATGATGGAATTACTAAATAGCAATATAATATTTTTTTTTTTTTTTTTTTTTTTTTTTTTTTAAATCAAAACAGATTTTTTTTTTTTATTTAAAAAATCTCACAAAATGTTATTTTATGACTTTTCTTTCAATTTATAAAATAAAAATTATACACACACAGACATGCATACTATAAGTATTACCAATATATATATTATAAATATTAATATTTACATAAATTATTAAAAGGTAACATTTTATTACACAAAATAAGAGAAAACTACAAATCAGATTAAGTATTTTAGTTAAACAGGGGCCGCGCTTGTCATTCGCCTATGCGCCAAATACGAACACATCATGAAATTGGCGAATAAAAAATTATTATGGGGAAAAGACTGGCGAATAATTTATCGGGAGCTTTTCGTTCTTGTAATAATGTTTTGAAACGCGGATAATTTTTTTAAAAAGTTTGTAGTGAAAAATATGTATGCTATGCCCACAAAAGTAACAATAAAACGGTACTGAGTTCAAATTTAATCAGCAGTTTTTTGGGGTTTTTTTAGTTAGCGACAGTTTAATTTTAATCTTTACTTTAAGGCAGAACTACCAACTCTTCAGATTTTTGGATAAAACTAAAATTTAATAGAAATTTTTGCCTTATTTAACCACAGCATTTCGACGATTAAATAAAGCAAAAATTTCTATTAAATTTCAGTGGTATGCAAAAATTGGAACAGTTGGCAGCCATGCTTTAAGGTAATACTTTTATTTTTGGATGGAGTATAACTAAAAAAAAATTAAAAAAGAAATAAATGGGCACAATTTTTGGACACTCAGCAAATGTAATGCAGTGAGTAACTGCTTTTTTACCCATTCAATAAAGTCAGGGCTGAAAGAGTTAACGATAAAAAATGTATTATATACTTTCGGCTAATTATAGATAAATTTGGCTAATTTACTGGCTAGCATTTTGAAAATCTTAGCGCGGCCCCTGGTTAAAATAAAAATAACTGCAGCAGATAAAAATTTTAAACAATTCTGGAAGCAAATTAAGATACGAGTAGTAATTTTCCAACTGGACGAAAAATGTCCGGGCCAGGATTCGAACCTGGGATCGCTTGGCTGAAGCCGCCACGCTCTACCACTGAGCTATCCCGGTCGAATCTGGAGGGCATAATTCATCCAGTTAACCTACCAGTTAGCCAAGCGATCCCAGGTTCGAATCCTGGCCCGGACATTTTTCGTCCAGTTGGAAAATTACTACTTGTATGATTTATTTACCAATTTGATATAATTGTGTTAAAATTAATCTAGTGCAAATTAAGATGTTAACTTTTCATTTTTGTTAAAATGAGTTTAGTAGCTTTATCAATTTTTGATTCTACTGAAAAAAAATGAAGCTATTGCAGGTAAAAGTTGGTTTAACATGAATTCTAGAACTTCCACCATTCTAAAAGACAGATTAGATTCAGCTTCACTATTTAATATAATAGGATATTTCTCTTTAGCAAACAATAATGCTGACATTTTCTCTTCCCTTCTGCATAACCAGGGATCCAAAACAATGAGCATTGAAAGCTTTTAGACATACTTCATTGAATGCTAGTTTTTCTCCATTTAAACATTGAACCATTTATTATTTAATATGTGCACAAGGATGTAATGAGACCAATAAAAATACTGTTCAATGACCTATATTTATATGCAGAAAGTATCCATGTTTATGTATTAAATTTACATAAGATTTAGGTAGTTTTTAATAATTAATCTTTTAACATTTTTCTGCTGAGATTCTCTATTTTTAAATTAAGATTTTTAAAGTGTGATATTCGATTTAAATAAAATTCAAAAAGCAGGGATTTTGAGTTCTCAGTCTCTCCCTTTCTTTAAATTTACAGTGTATTTTTGTCAAAACACAGCATTTATTACAAAATATCTTGACTTAAATTTGAATATTTTTTTTAAGTTGATTTAATCAGTTGATTTTAATCATGATTTAAATCATTATTAAATTCAAAGCTAATTTAAATCAATGAATCCTGGTTACTACCTCAGTTAAAGATTTTTTTTGTTCTGCCCAGCTGTTTGTGATTCTAAGGAACATCTCAAAAGTGATATTACCTAGAAATGAAGCTTGCAATCATTAAAGTGTTTTTAGCATTGTAAAGAAAAGACTAGATGGATTGCTTTTCATTAATTGTTAGATTCAAAATGTACTTTCATTTATTAAGCACATAAAGACCACACATTTAAGCAGCACTAAATATTCTGAAACCAAGAAAACCCCATAAAATTTCAAGAAAAATGGAAATGAGCTGGATTTTTTTTGGCCAAACTCATCAGCCATATTTAATTAAAAGCTTAATGAAAATTAATTTAATTAAAAGCTATTTGAAAAAAAAATTTCTAAAAGTAACACCTTTCAACAGTTTGACCTACATGGTCGAAAAACTGCACATTTTAAGTGATCAGCCCTGTTAATTGTATATAGAAGGAATTTTAACTTATATTAGACATTGGAAAATATTTTATATGACACATTGTATTCGACAAGTCACTGAATACAAACTAAAAATTTCAATACAAAGCAAGATCTTCAAGTTTCAAGAAACACTCAATAATTTATGTTAGTCCGCTCAAAAATTCCTCATTGCACTTAATACCATATAGCACACTGAAAATCGATAAAGAAAGAAAAAATTGAAATAAATAAGTGCCACCTTCAGGAATATCCTTAATGCAAATACGAGTGAATATGAAACAAAACACAAATTACAATAACTTTAAAAAATATGCAGTGATTATCTCTTAAATTCTAAGATATGTGTATACTTTTCCTGAAATGGGAAATTACCTCCTTTAATGAATATAGAATTATTTCTAATCCTAAACTAAAAATATGAAAAAGGTAAAATAATTCCACCAAATAAGCATAGAATTTCATGTTTACTTCTTATTTCCAATCTATTGAATGGAACACTTGAAATGTGTATTACTATATTATTGTTCTAATCTAAATTTACCTTCAGATAATTCAAGTTCCAGTTCAGCAAGCTTATCTTTAATATCAGAAGGCAGCCTTTCAATGTCTATGTCTTGCTCTGTCATGACGAAAAACAAACCGTATTTACTAGAAATATCGTAGTGTCACTTTCTCAACATTTGAAATTAGAATGTGTAGCAAGATTCTTCTTCATTCATAGAAAATTTAAACATTTCCTTTCAAAATAAAATAACCCAAATGTTTCAGGACATTACAATACGAATGCCTGATCACCAGTAAACAATCAAATTAAACCAAAAACGATGGAGATTACAACATTTGACGCCAACCAAGTTAAGCAGCAATAGAAATATTAAAAACCGATCTGGGATTAAATATATCAGCGACGTTAGAAATGATAATCGTTACTCTTTTTTTTTCTTTTGGTGCGAGCACAGAATACTATATTGTTTGTTGGTTCAGTAATTCACGTTCCATCCTTTCCTTACCATGAACATTAACCCCACTCCCCTATTTAAATAAATGAAGACAGAAAATGAAACTGTCGGTAAATTAGCTGCTAGCGCCACCAACTGGTTTCATTGTCAGAAAAATTATTTCGGTATGGTGAAAAAATTATTATGCATTAATATATTTTCAGGAACTATAAACTATGATTCTGGAAATTGTTAGTATGACTCTCAGTTTGAGTTGCAGATGGCAGACTTCACAGTGTTTTTTTTTTTTTTTTATGCAACATTTCAAATTCCACTACACTTCTGTTCTACTGTACTTCTGAGCCAATAGAGAATGTGCATGTGAAGTCACGAAGCCGTAAAGAACGAACGGTAGGCAAAACCATGAACCTAGAAGATATGGACCGGACTCCAACGTTACAGATATGGTCCTCTTTCAACATCGACAAACGTCCAAACTATCGCTGCGGGGCGCACCGCCATCTACTGAGTTTTTTCTCATAAAATTAACATTATCAAATTAACCATTTTAAAAGTAAAATAAATGCATGAATTTGAGAAGAAAAAAATATTTTAGACTTTCGTGAAATTTATATTCGAAGAAACTATTTAGCTTATGCTTCCCTTTACTTCCAGAACAATGAATTATGACTTTTATTATTATTATTTATTTATTTTATTATTTTTTTTTTTTTTCGCAAGAAATTTTTTAGATAAAGTCATTGTTTACTTCAACATTTTTACTGAGTAAACAATTAAATAATTATATTTAAAATGTAAGAATTTGAAACACAAAAAACGAAATAATTTAAAATTAGTGAAGTAAAGTTGGTTATATTCAACACAAGCTTTTTAGCATGAAGTCTGTTTTGTAAGTTTTAAATGTAAATTATCATCTAACATTAATTTCTTTCTAAAAGATAAGATAAAATATATTTACTATCTTTATCAATTATAGTTTCTTATGTAACATAAGATTTATTTGAATATTTTTTTTTTTTTTTTAGATGATGAAAGTTAAATTTTCTACTCAAAATATTTCCTAAAATACCTAATAAAACAAACTTGGATTATTTCCATACTTTTCTGGGGGTTTTTTCCTTCCCTCCCAATCTTAAAAATAGATATAATAATTCCAATCTTTTAAATACATAATATTAACTTGCAGCCTTTATAACTAATATTAAGAGTTACTGCTGCATTATAGTGTAAATCATAAAATTTTTGTTCACTTGACAGATAACCATTATGAAGTGAAAAATTTCCCTGCCTCTCTTTTGCTACACAAAAGATTAATATATATGTATATATTTAAAACACAAGGCTGTTGTTTTAGTCATCTGCCCTGAACTTTCTACTGAACCAATTTTAATATAGGGTAGATGTGCCAGTAATGGACACCCTTAAGGAATTTCTTTAAAAATTATTTTTTAATTAATAGTTATAATTATTATAGTCCACTTTTTTTAATATTATATTAATCTATCAACAATATTTAATCATGCTCATAGTCACATTTCCCAATGTGGATCAAAATTTAATTGTAAATAACAGAAATAAATCAAAACACCCTAAATTCCAGTAATGGGCCACCTCTCTTCCAGTAATGGGCCACCCAGTAATGGACACCCCACAAAAAATAATAGGTAATTGATTTTATGATTGTATTTAAAACCAGAATTTCATGAAAGCATATTAATGAAATAAAATAGTCATTTTAAAATAAATTTAACAATTAGGATATCAATAATTAATAAAATATTTGAGAATAATTCACCGTTTAAATTAATTATTGTCACTATCACAAGATCAATATTTTAATTATTTTAGATAGAAGGTTTAAAATACTAACTTTCAAAGAATTATATCTATCAAATTATTAAGTCATTGAGGGGGGGGGGAGGGGGTTTAGAAGGGTTAGTTTAACAAAAGAAAAAGATTTTTTTTTAAGTGTCTTGAAGTACCAGTGCATGGAATCATATTTCTTTTTATTCTTAACAGTTAAACTTCCTAAAACTGCTTTATATATTACTTTTAGCAATTTGTATAAAATATATCAAATAAATGAAAGTGTAGGTTGAATGTTTTTTAAATACTAAATAAAATTATTTCAAAATAAAATATCAGAACTGACATTTGAGCACCCTGATCTGCAGATTTACTACTTTCATTGCTACTATAAATTTAATATTATAGGGATTTTTTATGTATGTAGTTCTTTTGTCAGAGCTGAATAATGAAACATTTAAGACAGAAAATAAATTTTTAAGCACTCGTTATGACTTAAAAATTTGTCTTTTTTTAAATGGGGAAAGTGTGAATCCAATGAGCCCCTCATTTTCCCATGCCCTTAAAGATTATTGTCTGCTTCCTGTGGGTGTTAGTTGCCACATGGGTGTTGTTGCTGATGGGTGTTAATTGCCACATTATAAAATATGCAAGGTACGGTTTACAAAAAAATAATTTGATAGCAATCTAAAAAAAATTATTAATTACATGAAATTAATAGAAAAAAATGTATTATTACAGTCTGGTAAGTAAAATTAAAAAAATTAAAATTTGACTACTTAGCTTTTCAGTTAAATAACAAAAATATATGCACTATGAACATTACTGAAATTGCTTTTTCAGTAATGTCCACATGGGGTGTCCATTACTGGAAATTGACTAATTAAGCATTCCAGTAATGGACCATGGTCCTAAAACCTGAAAAATAAATGAAATTTTGTAAATTGCCATTAGTATGTAAAATTCAAAGTTTTCTATTATTGTCTAAACAAAAACATGCAATTTTTTCAAGAAAATAAAAAAGATATCAGTTGTTTAAGTGAAGCCAGCTCTTAGCATGTTCATTAAGATTTTCACAGAAAATCTGTGGAACTATGAAACATTATTTTCTGCTTCCTGATTGGTTTGATTAAGAGTGTCAACAATAACCCAGATTATAAAACAAGCAAGGAGGAATTATGAAAAAATATATAAAAGGCTAAATTTTTATTGGTTATTTTTTTATAAATCAAAAACTTTGAAAGTGGCCCATTACTGGAAGGGGGTACATTACTGGCACATCTACCCTATATATATATATATTTTTTTTTTTTTTAACAAAAGCTGTTCATTTGTAGATGTGCCCACAACTAGCTTTTTTTTTTTTTTTTTTTTTTTAATAGTCTCATTTTTATATTTTAATTTTAAACGTTTTTTATGATATTTTTTTCAAAATGGTGGAAACTAGGTTAAGATTTTCTCTCCAAAACACAAAATAAATAACAGTAAAGTTAAATAAGTACATAAAAAATAAGGAAATGGTTTTATAGTCTGAATTAAATGAATGTGCATTTCTTACAATAGTCAACGTGGAAATATTCATTAGGAAACATTTAGAGAGGGTTTGACAGGAACATTTAATATTTTTGGTCAATATGACACCTTGAATTGTAAAATAATGCATATAAACTTAATTATCAGGAACTTCAACCTCCCATAACACACACTGTTCTATGTGTAACATAAGTGACACACAACATAGGAAAAACTTTTTGATATAATAGTTAAATATTTAATTTTTCCCTTCACCAATTTATATACTTTTAATGGTACTATTTGTACTTTTTTTTTAAAGGGACATAAAAACAGAATTATAAGAAACATTCCTATTTATTTATAATAGAAAAAAAAAATCTGAATTTCGAGGGGAAAAAAAAAAAACACTTTACAACAGTATTTGTAATAATGTAAATTGTTCAGCTGTAACTAATTTTGTTAGATTGGAATTATAGAAAAAAAGAAAATTTAAACTACATAACTTGTATAAATTTTTCCGTACACATTGCGCCGATGAATATTTAAAATACATATTTTGAAAAGTCAGAGGGTAAAAAGAAAGTAGTTATAGAATGCACACGACAGTCTGTTATAACATTGTATACAGTGTGAAAATAAACTCGGATTCTTCTTTCCTAAGGCTTTATTTCTCTTTAAAGAGCTGGGATATCCAGTATCACAACCCGGAGCAAAACAATTTCTGGCCATAATGTGTTTAAGAGCTCTTTAAATTAATTAAAATTTGAAAAATTTGTAACTTCTCCTATGCTTTGCATGTAAATCTGCTATCGCTGCAAATCGTTGCGCCTTCTGATGGCTTATAGATTAACTAAATTTCAAGGACTATTTTTCAAGCGAAATCCCCATTATGGATTCCAGTCCGGGTATCTAGGTTCATGAGCAAAACATACGCATGCCTACTGTATAGTTAGCTGTGTTATGTGCTTATTATTCATATTTTTTTAATTAATTATTCATTAATTTTGCCTTTCTTAATTGCAGCGGATAGCCCAAGGTAGGTCCTGATGCACCTGAGGCTCGGATTTTTTATTTTTTGAGACCCCGGCCCCCTGGGGCCCCTTTAAGATTTTTGCCCTAAATTGTTAATAATTTACCCAATTTTTATCCGATCCTCATCGTTTCTGGGGCCTTTTTTCCGTTTAGCTTTCACCCCCATTTCTACGTTCTAGTTATGACCCTGGCCCCCTAGGGCTTGGTACGGGGCCCGTTGAAGTTTTTGTTTCCTAAACTGATAATTACTTGTCCGCTTTTAATCCGATTTTCTTAGTTTTTGGGGCCTTTTCTTCATTTAGTTATTTCCCCATTGCTACTTTCTAATTAGGACCCTTCATTTTAGGGCCCTGCTCAAAACTATCGGCTGGCCCCTTTTTGGGCCCCCTACTATAGTTCCCCTAAAAATCGTCAGATTCACTAACTTTTTTTTTTCTAACAACTTAGAACTTCCAGCTACTACATGAACAATAAAAACAAAAACAAAAAAATTCGATGAAGATCCGGGCCCCCTGGGCCCCTTGAAGTTTTTGCTCCCTAAATTGTTAATACCTTGTCCCCTTTTAATCCGATTTTCATTTTTGGGACCATTTCTCCATTTAACTTTCCCCCCATTTCTTTCCCCCATTCCAGTTAGGAGCGTACATCTTAGGGCCCTGCTGAAAACTATCAGCTGGCCCCTCTTTGGGCCCCCTACTATATTTCTCCTAAAAATCGTCCGATTCACTAACTTTTTTTATCTAACAACTTAGAACTTCTAGCTACTACATAAATGACAAAAAAAAAAAAAAAAAAAGAAGATCCGGGCCCTTCGAAGTTATTGTTCCCTAAATTGTTAATACCTTGTCTCCTTTTAATTCAATCTTCGTGTTTGGGGACGTTTTCTCCATTTAGTTATTTCTACATTCCAGGTAGGACCGTTCATCTTAGGGCCCTGCTCAAAACTATCAGCGGCCCCTTTTGGGCCCCCTACAATAGCTCCCTTAAAAATCGTCCAATTCGCTAGCTATTTTTTCTAATAACTTCTTAGGATTTCCAGCTACTACATGAATGACCAAAAATTTCTCGGACAAGATCCAGGCCCCTGGACCCCTTACGTTACCCATAACTTCTTAATTCTGATACGTATCGAATCCGTTTAAAGTTATTATTATTTCTAGGAAAAGGGCCAAAAATTTATGTATGACAGATTTTTGATATCATTAAAAATGGCCTCAAGTGTTTGGGGAGTGGAAGAGAATAGGAGTTTAAGAAGAAAAAAAATCATAACTTTGTTAATTCACAAGTTATCAAATCCGCTAATTTATTACAAATCCTCTTAATATTATCTACAACTTTTATATTGACAAGTTTTTTTTATAAAACCAACCATTACAGAAAAAAAAATTTGTGTGCTCCGCCTACAGACACAGGTAGATTTCGAAGTGAGCGGTCCCAACTGCCGCATCATGGCAAAAAGGTCATTTCTTCTGCAATCCCAATAAATAGGCTGCCCACGGTCTGGATCTTCGAAATTTACCTGTGCCTGTAGGCCAAGCTGTCAAGGATATTTTTTTAAATATTAATCTTCTTTTTCGGCATCAACTTACGTTTACTCACCACAGTCGTAAATTAGAAATCGCGTTACTGTTAAAGATAAGGGGTTAAGTTTAGAAAGTGTGTGTGTGGGGGGGGGTATGCATCTGTAAATTAAATATGTATTTTTTCTTTTTATATTACACCAGAAATTTTTTTCAGCGGTTTTTGTAGATTTATCGTATATTTTGTAGATTTAGTCAGCAGTAAATCGCACAAAACTAATTTTTTTTATTATTATAGTTTGTATGATGATATAAACAAAAGTTTGTATTGTAAGCAGGGTTGGGTTTTTGACATGACATGTCAAAAGACTGCCGAAAAGTGTCAAAAACCTTATACACATTATTTTTAGCAATCCTTAGTGATATTTTATATTAAATTAAGCTAAAAACTGATTAAATAATAATTTATAATATGTTAAATAATTTTTATTTAGTTATACTATAATTAAGTTGTAATAAAAGTATGTATCATAGTTCAAATTATTTGTCAATTGTCATGCTAGGAAAAATAGCTAAAAATATTGAAAATACTATTAAATGCATTTTTGAAGGTACTATTTATATATCTTAATTACTATTAAGTGTTCAGTTTGTTATAAAATATTTTAGCAATCTAATTTATGCTAAAAGAAAAAAAAAAGCTTGTGTAAAGCTAAAGTGGCCATTATTCAATGACTGGTCATAAGTTATCGAGATTTTTAAATGTTTGTTTTTGTACTTTAGATATAAAACCACAATTGCAACACAAATGTTAAATAAATGGATTGTAATATGAAATAAATATAATTAAACATTCTTTAAAACAATAACTTATAAGAAAATGGTTTGTTAGTTTCAATAATTTCACATATTTAATATATCTTCATTTTATTATGTTAGTTTCACTTTAATTATTTAGAACAATTTGTTTATGTTAAATTTTATATTTATACATTATAAAATAATGCCCCTTTTTTGTGCATATTATTTCAAGTTTGTAGCTGTAAGTCTAGCCTTAATCCTTAATCATTTGTTTGTGGAATGTTTATTTGCAAGTAAAGAACAGGTGTAACCTTTTTTGGTACTTTTCGGTTAGCCGGGCGCCAGTGATATATATGTATGTATATACACACACACACATATATCTACATATACATATTTATACATACATATATATATACACATATATGTATAAATATATATGTATATGTATATACATATATATTTATCTCTGTTCATATATCACTGGCGCCCGGCTAACCGAAAAGTACCCCTTTTTTCTTTGTTTGGATTCTATTAATCTGGGACTAACATTAAAACAATATAAAAATATGTATATTATTTATATGAAATTTTATACATTAAATTATACAAGTATATTCACCATGTACTTCAGTTTTAAAAATTAAAGTATTTGATAGTTTGATTAGTTCATATTTTTAATGTAATGATACTTTTAATTATTTTCTTTTTCTATATTTATAGCTTACAATTGTTTTCTATTTTCTAAGCACCTTATTAAACCAAAATCATGTTTTGAGTTTTATACAGGATATGTGGCTTTTAATGTCTAAAAGTGTCCAAGTGTCTAAAACTAAAATTATGAAAAATTGTAAATTTAACGTTGTTGTAAAAATAATTTGAAACAGTTTTGGGACTCAATTTTAGGTTTTTGACTGTTGTTGTCAAAAAGGGGTTTTTGACATGACTATTAAAACCATGGTTATAACCGGATAAAACCGTGATACTGTCAAAAACTTGCCAACCCTGACTGTAAGATTTTATATAAAAATAAAAAGCATTTTTCTGGGAAATATCCTTATTTAAATATGGCTTCAATACAGTAATTTTAATAACGTGTTAATCATTATTGAATCATTGAGCCATTCTTTCACTTGAAATACGATTTTAATATCAGATATTTATTTATTTTTATTTTTTTTTTTTTTTTGGGGGGGGGGGGGCAAATTTAAACGCAGTTTGTGATGAATAAATATTAAAAAATTACACAAAATATGTTATTTACATGCTATTAATACCAGCAAAAATATAATTGTAAATATTTATGCCACATTCTATTCATAAAATAATGTTCTTAAATAAAAGTATATGACTACAAATTAGTACTCATTGAGAGTGATAGAAAACAGACACTATATATATATATTTTTTTCTTAAAAAAGAGTGAATTGTACGTGTTTACTATTTGTCCAAACATTACTTTTTGTAAAAATGTATAATCCAAGGTATTTAAAAAACACTATCCAATGATTTATTGATCATGTTTTCTAAAGAAAAAAAAAACTAAGTTGTAAAAACTAATGGAACAGATTTGATATACGGACACACCGATTTTTCTTGGCATGAAACAGGCAAAAACTGTTTGGCGCATTTCTATGCGCCAAACAGTTTTTGCCTGTTTAAGACTGTGAAAAGAATAAGGGGTACCATAATAGCAGATTATCCCTAAAATGTAGCAAGTTTTATCTTTTTTTAACCGTAATAATAATTACAGAAATCGGTGAGTTTGTATATCAAATCTAAGCTCATGTAACTAAACTTACATAATAAAATATTTTGCTTTGCAAATCTTGACTTATACTTTAATAATATTATTATTATTATTATTTTAGGAAGGCCAGCTGATTTATTGGATAAAAATAATCCAGATTGGGTGCCAAATGTCAATCTTGGATATAAACGTCAAGGTGCGAGTTATCCAGCTCTAGCTCGATATCAGCGATGCAAGGCTAGACAAAGCCAAGAAACTGTCAATGACCCAGAAATAGTAGATTTATCTCCTGCTGATATTCCAGGAGGAGATAACCAAACTCCCTCTGACATTCCAGAAACTGATGATGCAATTCCAGGCGTTCCAGAAAGTTTGGCTATAACTGCTACATGCAGCACCCAGACTTCCCTTACAATGGAGCAAATAGATATGATGTTTGAAGCAGGAGAAAATTATGTTGAAGATATTTGTGATTTGCGGAAAGAACTAAAAAGAAGGGAGATGAATTCAATGAAGAAATGTTTACGGGTGATAATAAAAGAGTGAGATATTTTACAGGGCTAGAGTCATTTCAAATGTTAATGAGAGTTTTTCAGTCAGTTGCACCCTATTTGAATGAGTGCTCTGTATCTGTACTCACAAAATTTCAGCAATTTATGTTCACAATGATGCAATTGCGTTTAAATTTGGTTTTTCATGACTTAGCATACAGATTTTCTGTTTCACAGGCTACGATTTCAAGAAACTTTTATTCATGTTTGAACATAATGTTTCGACGGATGTCAAAATTAATTGTCTGGCCAGAAAGGGATGTGTTGCAGTGCAGAGTACCTCCAACAATTCAAGAAGTATTTGGAAAAAAAGTAACTGTTATTATTGACTGCTTTGAAGTTGAAATTGAAAAACCGTCTAATGTACTTGCTGCTGCACAGACTTGGTCGAATTATAAACAAAGACATACTATAAAGTATTTAATTGGAATATGCCCTCAGGGCACAATTTGTTTTGTGTCCAAGGCATTTGGTGGGAGAGCTACCGATAACTATATCACTGAAAATAGTGGCATATTAGAAAAGCTTGTGCCACATGATCTGATATTGGCAGATAGAGGCTTTAACATAAAAGATGCTGTAAACCTCTTTGTGCAGAAGTAAAAATTCCAGCATCGACAAGAGGTAAAAAGCAGTTAAGTAGTTTAGAAGTTGAAGAAACCCGATCATTTGCTAAAGTGCGAATTCATGTTGAAAGAATTATTGGTGTGCTCCGCCAAAAATATCGAATTTTTGAAGGCAAGATTCCAATTTCTTTGGCAAGCAATTCCTACTACGAGACTTCTGCATTAGATAAAATTGTTGTTGTGACATCTGCTTTAGTGAACTTGTCAACATCTCAAATGTCATTTGATTAGTAATTATGTTGCATTAAAAAAAAATTGTAAGTAAATATAACTTTACAATAATTATAGTAAATACATTAGAAGATCTTTATAACGCAATTCTCCATATAACGCTCAACTTCTCAGATGTAAACAATGAATTTTCAGTTAAGAAACACCTGAATTCCCACATTATAAATAGTTGTTATTCTCTAGAGGACTAAATTTGATACATTAGTTTAACTTTATCTGCTTAATTCAGAGCTAATTACTGAAAAAATTGCTATGATTTGATACAGGTATGTTTGGACAATGTTTATAAAGTAAATTTAACAATGTGTGGAATGATCTATATTATGCAAAAAGTTATAATCTGCACAACTCCTGGTGATAAAGAATGCAATATAAAGATACTCTAATGTATTTTGATATGTTTCACACATATTTGGGATTGTTTTACAAGCTAAATTTAATGATGTGTGAAATGTGATCTATACTTCAATTACTTAGCACAACCTCGTGTTTTTAGGTTTGTGTTAAAAAGATCTTCTACTGTATGCATTATGAATAAATACCGATGTCTGAAAATAAATAAATATGTCTGAAACATTACCATTTTTGCTTTTACAAGCACATTTGTACATCTGATATTTACATATATTAAAACTAATTATATTTATTTATTTTTATACTTAACCTTCTGAGCATCAGAGAGAGGGCTTTCCTGCTTTTTTATTAAAAATATTGGTTAAATAAAATTTTGTTTTGCAGATTTGTATCAAATACATATAAATTAGTTCATTTCATATATTTCTTAAAATAAAATTCTGTTCAAAATATTTCTGTCTACAGCTGAACCTGTTTTCAAGTAGTAGAAAATTATGAAATAATCGCTCAAAAATTAAAACTGTTCATGAGCAATGATTAGGGGTGAAAAGATGGAACCAAAACATAATCTCAACAACTTTATTATTTAAATATTTATGACGCTATGGTTTATTTACTGATTAAAATAACGCTTTACCCAAGTTTACATTTGGCTAGAATAACACATTTTCCCATCTTAAGAAAGTGTGAAAACTTGTAGTTTAAATAAAATCATTAAAAAACTAAACAAACCTTTTATCTTATTAAGCTTTTTAGTTATGACTTACTACGTATACTTGCTAAAATTACATTTTAATAGTTGAAATACATTATAGTTCATTAAATTAAATTTTATATGAATATAAACTTTTCTTTCTCTTTATTTTGCATTAAATAATTGATGTATTTTGTGAACTGTTGTTTTTATATCAATAATATGATTGATTATGTATTATTACTTTTAATACGTATTAACTCAATTTCCACTCGTTAATTACTTAAGTTGTCAAAATTTATTGGTGCCTTGTATGATGAATAATCAAAATTGTTCTGTATGTACAATCTGTTTTAAAGATTGCAATGAAATGGAATGTTAAGGTAGGATTAAAACATATTTTTAAATACTTTTATTGCAAATTGCAACACACAATTTTTAGATTTTAGTGATAATCTGAACTGTATAGTCTAGACCAGCGTTTCTTAAACTGTGGTCCGCGGACCCCTGGGGGGTCTGTGAGCTTACATCTGGGGGTCCTCAAGCCCAATGTTGAATTCAGATTTTTTTTTTCCTTGGAAGAAATTTCTGTAGCTCTGGGGGAGAAGGGATTTGCAAGACTAGAACTTCCAGTCTAGATAATTAATAAGCATAAAACTCCAAATGCTTTGGGGGAGACTTATCAATGCTCTGGAGGTGGAATATGTGTGAAAATATTGAAAACCGATTGATTCAACATGTAAATAATCAGTCCTTATTACGCATTGCAACTAGATGTTGGAGGAGTTTCAGATATTAGGCTTTCCTAACAGTAACATGTGATAACAATTTCATATTTAAGAGGGACTTGTATCTTATAAGGCTGTTCTCAAATCCAAAAGAGCTACTTTCTGACACATTTCTGATTATTTTTGTTCCGAAACACATAAAATTGGCAGGCGTTCTAATTCAGAAGCTATGTAATCGAAAGATGTTTTCCATTTTTTGGTAAAAGCAAAAGATATTTAAGAAAATACTGTCAAACTCGGCATTTTGAATCCAATTCTGATACACCAGCATGAAAAAAAAAGAGAAAAACTCATAACATGACAACAATCACTTATAACTCGTTATTTATCAACATATGGAAAATACTATTCGATTTCAAATCGCTTCAGTAGTCAGACCTGCTAATTTTATTCCTTTGTGTTTAAAAATGTGTTAAAGTTTTGCGTTTTTGAGCAGGGAATTTGAGAACCACCTTAAGTAACCAAAGAAACAGATTTATTATTCATGTATATTAAGGCTGTCCTTAAATTCAAACTGGATATTTATTGAAACATTCCTGAAATTATTTTTATTTGTAAATGCATAAAAATGGCAGGTTCTCTTACTCAAAAACTGTGAAACTGAATAGTGTTTTTCATTTTTTAATAAAGCCAATGTAACTTGCAGAAAAGCAAAAGTTATTGTTTTGAACTGATTTTCTGGAGTCTTGAGACAGCAATTGCTTATAACTATGTAAATATATAATGAATTTGTTTAAAAACAAAAAAACACTATTTGTTTTCAAATCAATGTTCATGCCTGTCAAACGCACACTTTTACATGTTAAACCTTTCTTGGGGGGGGGGGGGCTCTCTTAAAAGTACATAATATGACAAAACTAAAAAAAAAAAAAAAAGAATATTTAAAAACTATCATATCATTTTTAATTCAATGTTTCAATGAAATTATAATGTAAAATTTTATGCATGCAACCTGAGTTGAGACTAAAAGTTGTCTGCAGACGATGTTTGCGGCTGTGTATTAGGGCTGGGCGATATATCGATAAAATCGATAAAACCGATATAAAATGCATACCGTGATACCAATATAAAAAATCCTACCCAACGGTATATCGCAAATATCATAAATTTGACGAAAACCATGAAAACCACGATATTAAATCTCTTCCTCGTCTTCGAGTATTCATGAATACGAACGGTGTGAGCTCCCCCAGCCTAAACCATGATACACCGGATACAGCCTAACCATGATACAGCCATGATACTAAACCATGATACAGCCTGTCTCTTGATACAGCCAAACCATGATACTAACGGTGTGGATTCTCGCAGCTGATAAGGTTTTTGAAAAGAGGAAGGGTGATTTTCTCCAGCTCTGAGCGCATGCGTGGGATATCGCCTATTCTTTCATTTCATTATGATATTCAGTGGCACCGGTGTGGATGAATATTCGAAGTTGTTGAATGATGCGTAAATTTAGGGCGATAAAGAAAGGAAGTATTTTATTTGCAACAGTTGATTTAATGAGACAAATGAGCAAAGAATAATTCAGACATGTTTTTATTTGTTTTTTATAATTATTATTTTATGAAAAAAATATTAATTCCTTAGTAGTATTTATTAATGCATATTCTAGGGTAAAGAAGGATTTTTAAAAATGCAACTATTTTTACTTCTATACCGCGAGTTTTTTTGTCCCCAGAATTTATTTTAAAAATCGCGTTTGCGTGACAGAGAGAGAGAGAGAGAGAGAGATGAGTATTTGGTATTTGATTGCCTCTGTATATACGACCACTGGTCACTGCCAAAAATCATTTGGTGGTAATTTTGCATTTAAAATTTTAAAACCATTAACCATTATTATATTTTATTTGCAACGGTGGAAATGAATATCATGCAATTTTAATTTTAATCGAATAAAATATGTTGAAATGTTTCTTCCCTATTTTTATGCGATTTACCCCCCCCCCCCCTTCTTCACAAATGATATATTAAAAAACAGTTTAGGCGATGGCGCGGCAAACAAGAAAAAGATAATATATATTTATTTCTTCTAATTTTAGTTGTAAAATATTAATGTACTATCTGATAAAAAAATAATCGAACATGCAGATCATTCATTTTTTAATTATTTTTCATATTTCCATCCATTTTTTAAATTTTCTTCATGTTTTTTAGGTGCGTTCGTAATTATATAAATACGTAGCACCTATTGTCGTCGTCTGGTCCGCCTGTCCGCATATAATAATGCAAAAACTACCCAAACGAAAGGTTTGAAATTTAAGATATATCATCTTTGCAGAATTTTGTCGAGACATTTCAAATTTTATGAAAATCGAATCAAAACTTTAGCAGATATTAATAAAAATATTTATTAAGAAATTTTTTTTTTTTAATCGGTGCTTTCTTGTTATAGGAGTTTCTGAAGTTTAATTGTCAAGCGATCAAGATACTTATTTTATAACAGAAATGAATCTGCAGACGATGTAATTCATTTTACAGAATTAAAAATCATCAAGATCGGAATATTTATATAACTAGCTATAGTACGAAAGCACCTCATTTGTCACGTTTGACGTACAATTTCAAACTTCTTTCCATTATCATGAAAAAATGTGCTTGATGACCATTTAATACTTTAACCAGTCTTGAATTCCGATATTTTTCTCTGGGAGGTATTTCGAAGGTTCGGGATGGCGGGTAGCTGTGTGTGTGTGGAGGGGGCGGGGGATTATCATGGGCGCCAGCAAGGGAGGACAATTGCCTCTCCCTGAATTTTGAAATTTAAATCTGTATTTTTTTTATGTTGAAAAAAATATATAATTTACTTATCCCCAAGTAGCATGATTAATTACGCACTGACAGAAGAAAGAACTATGAAATTTTGGTCACCGGCGATCTGCCCGCTAAAACTCTCATGGAACAAAGTTTTTATTTTTTTTTTTTAATTTTGTTTGAGTTTATGTGTTGAAAAATTATCTCATCTGACGAAAAAGAGATGTAAAAAAAATGATATTTTTTATTTATTAAATTTCTGTATTGCATGTTGAGGACTAGTAGCACAACTGTTTCAATATCTTACACCCCCTGTGTTTCGTCGGCGTCCATGGCATCAGCGTGTGTCTGAGAGGGGTGGAGGAGATTTGCAGACATTTTTTCAGGACATCAATTAACCGAAAATGTGGAGACTCTAGGGACTCAGTATCACTCCTGAATTTCTCCCTGAATTTCTCACTGACTGTAATGTTAAAATAAAACAATTTCTGTTGAAATATTTTACATGATAGATAATGTTTCTCTGAAGTGTTCATTTCAGTTATTTGGGATTTTGAATATATCAGTACAGAAATTGCTGATTGTTTTAATGTAATATATGCTGTTAAATTTATTATATTATAAATTGAGTGGAGGAGGGTGTGAAGCGAACCAATAATTACGACGAGCAAACCGAAAATTTTTGTTTGAATTGTTGTAATAATCGGTCTCATTACTTTGTTAGAGATTTCACAAGAAGCTAAAATTTCATAAAGCGCAAATTGCCGAATAGTTTAGTAAAACTTATTTTATATTATTTATAGATTTTTTATGCAAGTGATGCTCTTTAAAAGATGTTATACAGTATGGAACCGTTTATCCGGAATCCAGTTAACCGGAAAACCAGTTATCCAGAATAATATTTCCAATTGTCTGATTTCAGAATTTCTCCATAAAAAAAGTGCCACAGTGCTAATTTGACATGTTCATTGTTTGATACATTACTCACATGCATGGTATAATTTAATGCCAATATCTGGGATTTTAAATGGAAGAATATATAGTTAGATATTGGGAGTTTTGATTTTTATGCAGAAATGTTGTTGGGGAAGTGTTATGCAGAAACAAGGGATTACAATAAATTGTCTTTTCTCAAATCTGAATAAAATGTTGATCTTGATTGGATCCGATTCTTAATCTGTGTAATCTAATAATTAATTTGAAATCAGAAACAATGCCACAGCCACATATATTCTACAAATACATGTTGCTTTAATGCCCAACCAGTTATCCAAAAAAACCAGTTATCCGGAATACGTGTGACCCCAGCCATTCCGTATAAATGGTTCTATACTGTATATAGCAATTGTTTTAATAATGGAATATGGAAGTATTTAAAATTTCCATGTTTGGTGCCAGATGCGGTTTTACTAGCCCGTGTCCCTTGAAGGCGAAATTTTTATTCATTGCTACGAATGATATCTTTTAAATATATTTAAGTTTTAACCAAATTTTTTGTCTATTTCCCGCTAGTTTGATTTTAGCGACTCAAATGGTCTCCTAAATTCACTTTCGTCTAAAGCCAGCCCTATTGTGGAAATACGAGTAAAACTGATTTTTAGGTAGATTTCGTAAGAAATACTACCTATTATATTCTCCCCTAAGTTGGTATTTTTGAAACATTTTTGCAGATCTACGCCGATCATGACTCCCAAAACCCAAAACCACCCCCCAGTTAAAAACTTTATCTATCTATCTATCTATCTATCTATGTCACTTTTTTATGGACACGATAACTGCAATAATTCTGAACGAATCTCTTCCAAACTGATACACAAAATCAAGGGGCATAAAATCTCGGTCAAGCTCGTTAATGGGCAAAATCGAACCAGGAGGGGGAGGGGGAGTGCTTTTTGTGAAAACAGAAAAAATCCCATAACTTCTTAATTATGATTCTTAATATTATCTAAAACATCATCTATATTATATTGACAAGTTTTTTTCATAAGACAAACCCTTATAGCAAAAAAACAAAAAAAATCCCTGCCGGCTCCGCCTGCAAACAAGTTGGGAAACAAGTCTGGAATCAAGTAAGATTGTGGGCGGTCCCAACTGCGGCATCATGGCAAAAAGGTCATTTCTTTCACAATTCCCAACAAACAGGCGCCCCGCAGTCTGCGTCTTTGAAATCTACCTGTGCCTGTAGGCCAAGCCGTCAGGGATTTTTTTCTTTCTTTCTTCTTCTCAAAATATTCTTTTATTTATTCTGTATATTTAGTTTTAATATCACAGTATATCGTCATATCGCGATATTTAGCTGACGATATACCACGATATTGAAATTGAGATATCGCCCAGCCCTACTGTGTATACTGGTATTCTGGTGGCGCACAGTTGCTAGAATATTGTATCACGATACCGCCAGCTCAATAATGTTGATTGATTAATATAGTATTTTAAATAACTGGAATATAATAATTACAATTATTAATTAAAAAATTATGTGAATTAGAATCTTAGAAACTTTTATGCACAATTTAAGAATTCATTTTTGACTGTGGCTAAAATATAATGCGTGTTTTGATTTTTTAAGAACAAGCATTTAAAAAAAAAAAAAATCCATTGAGCAATTCTGAGAGTTCCAGACTTTTTCTTCTTTTTTCAACAAGCAACTACAGTAGACTCCCTCAAATCTGCAATTTTCTAAAATCCGCACATTGTTTCAGGTGTAAACAGTGAAACTTACAGTTAAGATATAAGGGGAAATTCAAGATTTTTTTTTTTTATATCAATCCGTACGGATTTTATGTAAGTCCGGTTAATATCACTGAACTCTTACTTTCTCATAAAAGAAGTATAAATTTATTTCCAAAAATTTTCAAGATAACACTGATATTAGTGGTGATTGATCTTTTTATCAAATACATTTATGTATTAATCAAGCTTTTTTGTTTATTAAATCTGGCCAACCATCAAATAAAATTTTGTAATTTTATGGTTTTGATGTAAATTACTAGTATACCTTCTATATTTTGTGTAATTTATCAAATTGAAGAGTGAACATTTCTTTGCAAGTAATCGTTGAAAGTGTGAATGTCATTTTGCTCATTTGCTATTACTACAAAAATATGAAAATGCCTGTACAATGATTGCTTCCTGTTTTGACGTCAAATAAAATTGGTAATAAGAAATTTAATTTTCCAAGTTTTCTATCAAAAATATTAAAATTTCCAGACTTTTTTATAATTTTTTTCCTCTGACTATTCTAGGTTTTCTGTAACCCACAGCAACCTGTTATGTTAAAAGGGTTATTTGGTTTTGCTTAGACATAAAATACGTCTTTTTAAAAGTACGGTACTTCTCTATTATCCCGTCGACCACTTTTCATAACAAAAAACTATCGCCAGACTGTAACGTCCAATAAACGGGAGAACATTGTCATTGTAATATCAAAATAAATAAAATATAAGAATTTAAGGACAATTGTTATTTTAATTAATGAAATAACTAATAAATCAGTAAAACATAATGAAAAATACACGCAAATGTCGAATTAAAAACGATAGTTTTTTGTTATGAAAAGTGGTTGGCGGGATAATAGAGAGTACCCAATACTTAAAAGCTGAATGTAATCTTAAAAACATAATAAAAATTTAGAATTAGGCTAATTGTAAGGTGTTTTGTGTGCGTCAGGTTTGGGGATTACCATTTTGGGAAAAAAAAGAAGTGTTAATTTTAATAAGAAAAAAAGCTTCCTAAGAAAAATTTAAATAAAAGTAAACATTATTCCCATTGATTGGTACTGGCTTCAATTTTCTACAGTTATTTGTAGTGGATTAGTAAGAGAGATTTATCCTTTTTTTTTCTCAGATACAACACATACATACAAACCAAAGGTTTTTATTTATGTATGTGCAATGATTTTTTAGTACTTTTATGTTAGCTGGGCACAGATGATAAATTGCCAACTATTGTCCCATCGCTATCATTTGTATTGCATTTACTTCACTTAAAATATAAACCTTTTTATTTAAAATACATAACTTTCATTTAAAATGGATGCCTTTAACACTTTTTTTTTAACTCCTTCCATTAAAAAAAAACTCATAAGTTTTTTTCAGTATAGGGGTCTTGGCAACCTAGAGAAAACATAGAACAATGAATGAGGTATCATTTGAAAAGTTTTTGAACAAGTTTCTGAGATAGTAACATCCACATTTCGTTAAAATGCGTTGTTTGACTTTTTTAAAAAAAATTAGTGCTAAAGCGTACCAGAAAATAATATCAAAGATTGCTGTGCGAAAGCTTCACACGGGTCCTTCTGGTAAAATAAAAATCTGAGAATGAAAAGGGTGAATAAAGTTGCTACAAGAAAAACACAAATTAATATGAACATTATTTTATTACAATTTCTACAAAAATATAAACATATCAGGCTAACCAAAATATTAAAAAACATTGTATCTAATTATAAATAATGCAATTCAGAGATGGAAGCATCCACTATAGCTAAAAATAATTAATTATTAAGACGCACAACTATGGGCTGCAAATGCCTTGCATCTTGCAATGATTCTTTATTTCTAGTAAAGTATTTTCCCATTAGTTCAGGCAAAACAACTAAATGAAAAAAAGTTTTGGCAGACTGCACATTTATATGCCAAAATGCATCATCTATAGAAATTCTTTCTACAAACACAGACTGTCCAGTCCATACTACAAAATCACAATATTCTCTTCCAGATATTCCCAACTGTACTTGAACTTGATAGAAATATGTGTGATCCTGTTTCAAAAATGTAGCATTCCCCACTGTTTCCAAGCAGCTACTTCTGTTTTCTATTTCTTCTTTGGAACATCCTTTTAAACAATATGGACATTTTATTTCCAGACAGCCTTCTCCACAACAATCACAACTAATAAGTCCATCAGGAGATGCACCAAAAAAGGGATACTCACTGCTAATAATTAGCCCAGATTTACATATCTGAAAATTCAAATGTTCTTTAACTTTAATGGACGAATACTGTTTTAATGCTGTTTTCTCATGTGTACATCCCCATTGTATAGCTTTGGTTGTTAATTTAACCCTATTAGGATAACATATAGCTTTTATTAAGCTTAATGCTGGTTTTTCCAATAAAGTACTACATACTGCTTTAAACTTTGATGCAGTTACTCTGCCAACACGATGTTTATGTCATAAACTTGAAGAAGCTTGTTTAATTGTGTTTTTCAAGATGTTACTTGCTTGCAATGGAGAAACTGCTATATTTATTTCCAGGGCTTTCTTTTGTATAAAGCCAAGAGGCTGAGACAACAATGCTTCATCAAACAAAGATGCTAATTCAAGTGGGTAATCAGTATCAGTGGCATTTGAATCACAAAATGGTTTCACAACATTAAGTATTGCAGCTTGGGGATTTATGGCTTTTACATCTGTAAGAAAATTTATAAATTCATTGTCAGTCATTTCAGGAATATTTTGAGTCCTGCACGCATCTGAATTTTGTGTCTCTAATGATTTTCTAAGTTGGCTTATTGGTGTTGAGAAGTCGATATCCTCTACTTTTGTATACCTCACAGTTTGTCCACTGGGTGCCGTCCAATATGCTGGCAAGTCTGTGACAGTTTTCTTCTCTATTTTGCGTATTAAATCTTCTATGAAAAATAATAAGGCAGCAACATGGGAACACGATTCACTTAACCCAGCAATACAAGTACAGTGGGCATTCTTTACAGTTCCTCCAGTTTCAGCAATCACCCACACATCAAGTGGTTTTGCATTCAGTTGCTGAGAATGTTGAACCTGAAATTTCGAGAAAATAAAAGATATAAATTAATTAAGTGAAGCCAGCTATTAGCATGTTCATTAAGATTTGTACAGAAAAACAATGGAACTGTGAAACATTATTTTCTGCTTCCTGATTGATTTGTCAACAATAACCCAGGTTATAAAACATGCAAGGGATAATTAAAAAACATATAAAAAGCTAAATTTTAATTGGTTATTTTTTATAAACCAAACACTTTAAAGGTGGCCCATTACTGGCACATCTACCCTAACTCATTCACATAATCCTGAAAATATTTATCAAATTCATCCAAAATTTGTTCACCATTATTTCACTGCCTCCTGCATGATGAAATGCACCTACCAGCATGGCATCAAGCATCAGTCTGCCTGATTCCAAGCTGAAGTACTTATTTACAAAGTACAAGAGAAAACAGAAAATCACAATTTTCACAAATTGTTAATTTTTTGCAGATCCTTGAAATTTTAGCCTTTTCAGCCCTTTTCCTATTGGCTTATAAACCACTTCTGTTGCAGTAATAATGAAAGATTTTATCTCCATTTTTTTTTCTAGTTTCACTTCCACTTTGTCAAATATACATAGAGCTGGTTTCTCTTTCTAAATAAAAATTTTTGCAGAAATTAAAATAATTTAATATGTAATTTTCAATAAATAGTCAATAAGGGTAAAGAAGGAAATATAAAGTACATAAATTCTCTAAATCATTAAAATAAACAATATTTATAGTAAAAAATCTTGTATTTACTTTCCAGTTAAGTCTTTCAAAATTTGTTCTGCTTTTAAAGTGGAATGTCCTTGAGAATATACAGTTTTCAAATTGAAAATTCATGAGAATGTGCATTATAAATTACTTTTAAATGCGTTTTCCTACAATTTACTAATAATTCAAGTGTGATATGAGAACAATTTATTACCACTAAGAAAAATGATAAAATATGAAAACAGCCGATCTATAATACCAAACAAATAATACTTAAAACAGAAAAAAATTCAATTTGTTATCTTATTCCCCGATAGTTGGAGCCAAAACAATACTTAGAATCGCTCACTGCCCAGACAGACAGCGCATGCACCTTAAAAGCAGGGAAAATCGTCCAATCAAACGAAGGGCACACTGCACAGTGAGCTGCGATTGGAGAAAATGAGCCAGATATCCGTGTCGGGAACGTCTTTGAAATATACAAAAAGCCGCAGGGAACTTAGTTTTTCGCATTAACATTAGCACACTCATAGAGGACACACTTTCTCGTCTCTCTGGAGAGACTCGAGTGAGTCATTTAGTTTTTGAAGAGATTTTTCCACAGTAATACATGGATTCTGGTTCTAATCTTTTATTCCCATAGACTAAATTTTGTCCTCATTTCAATAAAATAGATTCTGAATTCGTACAGAATTTTTTTTTTTTTTTAAAAAGGGAACCGCTGAGCTAGAATGGCGGTTTTTCCACATTAATAAAGGGAACACATTTCTAATCTTTCATTTACTCCTCATTTCAATAAAGCTTATACGAAACTTATATAGAAATAAATGTATTGTATGGTTGTAATTTTTTTACACGATATAGTCCTCTTTTCCGTAATACAAAATCGAATTCGTAACATGTCATTTTAAAGTTTTTTTTTCTTTGCGAATTATAAAGTTCAGCCGATAAATAACTAATAGGCTAAATATTAATAAAAGGAACCCGATTCCCTTTAGAGTAATTTTATCCTCTTTTCAATAAAGCTTGTTGGCTAAATAGACTATTTATACTCAAATTAGGCTATTTATGGGGATAAGAATCAAAAATACATGAGGGGAAATATTCAACCATTTATACCCATTTAGGCTATTCATATCAAATTAATATTTAGGTTATATAGCCCAATTTAGTCTTAAATATATTTTATTTATATATAATTAGAATATCTAGCCCAACTTAGGCTATCTAACCCAACTATTGGGTATTGTATTATTTTTATTATAGAATAAAAATAATACAATATTAGGTTATAAATTGTGTATTACTTCTACTATATATATAAAACACAAACGGAAATTTCGTTCCGTTCCTTAATAACTCGAGTTCTGCTGAATGGAATTTGATGGAACTTGCACTGTTGGATAGATAATTTTCGTTATAGAATTATGATGGAAATTTCTGTTATTTTGGACGATAAGGTTACCATAGGTCTTTTTTTTTTTTTGGCGACCATTATCGTTGGCGAAAGAATTGAAACGGCTATATCAGAAAATAATGCAAACACATAGAAAAATAAAAGAAAATTATGTTATTAATTTTATTTAACCCCCCCTCCCACTCCCCGCAAAAAAAGAAAACGAAAGTAAAAAAACTGTTTTAATGAGGCATAATATTTAATTTAAACACCAAAAGAATGTTTGTAATGCTTAAAAATATTTGCAATGCATGAGATTGCAATTCAGATTAAGTCAATATTTGGCGATTTATCATTTGCATCAGGTTAACAAAGATGCATCTGATAATTTGATTTAATAAAATATGAGTATTTTTTTCTTTTTTACTTTCTGTTAATTTTTTTTTATATAACTTCCCTATCATATGTATTAAGGGAGGAACTAGCAGATGTATTTGTAAAAATAATTGCATTTATGAGTTACATGTTATTTGTTTATGTACGGTTTTGATTTTACTTTTGTCGCCAAGCAATGTGATTTTAAGCAAAAAATGCATAAGCGTGACATCAGCTTGAGCGATATTAGCAATAATAGTATTTTTTCGTGTATACAAGATCCTTTTTGAAGTAAATATTTATATTCAAATGTAAATTATATAAATAGCAGTTATTGTTATGAATATGGGATCAAATATTTAAATTTTAGTGAATGTCTGCCACTCAAACATATATTGTAAAATAATTAAATTTTAGACATTTAAAAATTTACTACGGAAACATGCCGGTTTGTTTTCACCACTTAGTCTATTTCGACCCTACACTTAGGCTAGATTAGGCTATTTAGGCCTATTTATACCTAAATATGCACACTAGAAAAGGGAAAGGCAGCTAGGGACCATATATGTATATAAATAGATACATTTAGGCTATTTCTAGCCTATTTCGGCTATTTTTAGGCCTAAATCCGTCGAAAAAAAGGGTAAAAAATTTCCTCGAAGCAGACGACTTTTTGTATGATTTCCGCAACCGGAAGTGGGAAAAATTACGGAATTTGACTAATTTTTTTGGCAGGAAAGTCAGCTAGGGACCATATATGTATATAAATAGATACATTTAGGCTATTTCTATCGAAGCAGACGACTTTTTGTATGATTTTTCCGCAACCGGAAGTGGGAAAAATTCTGGAATTTGACTAATTTTTTTGGCGGGAAAGTCATCTAGGGACCATATATGTATATAAATAGATACATTTAGGCTATTTCTATCGAAGCAGACGACTTTTTGTATGATTTTTCCGCAACCGGAAGTGGGAAAAATTCCGGAATTTGACTAATTTTTTTGGCGGGAAAGTCATCTAGGGACCATATATGTATATAAATAGATACATTTAGGCTATTTCTATCGAAGCAGACGACTTTTTGTATGATTTTTCCGCAACCGGAAGTGGGAAAAATTCCGGAATTTGACTAATTTTTTTGGCGGGAAAGTCATCTAGGGACCATATATGTATATAAATAGATACATTTAGGCTATTTCTATCGAAGCAGACGACTTTTTGTATGATTTTTCCGCAACCGGAAGTGGGAAAAATTCCGGAATTTGACTAATTTTTTTGGCGGGAAAGTCATCAAGAGACCATACATGTAATTTTTTTGGCGGGAAAGTCAGCTGGGAACATAAATGTATATAAATAGATACATTTAGGCTATTTCTATCGAAGCAGACGACTTTTTGTATGATTTTTCCGCAACCGGAAGTGGGAAAAATTCCGGAATTTGACTAATTTTTTTGGCGGGAAAGTCATCTAGGGACCATATATGTATATAAATAGATACATTTAGGCTATTTCTATCGAAGCAGACGACTTTTTGTATGATTTTTCCGCAACCCGAAGTGGGAAAAATTCCGGAATTTGACTAATTTTTTTGGCGGGAAAGTCATCAAGGGACCATACATGTAATTTTTTTGGCGGGAAAGTCAGCTAGGGACCATAAATGTATATAAATAGATACATTTAGGCTATTTCTATCGAAGCAGACGACTTTTTGTATGATTTTTCCGCAACCGGAAGTGGGAAAAATTCCGGAATTTGACTAATTTTTTTGGCGGGAAAGTCATCTAGGGACCATATATGTATATAAATAGATACATTTAGGCTATTTCTATCGAAGCAGACGACTTTTTGTATGATTTTTCCGCAACCGGAAGTGGGAAAAATTCCGGAATTTGACTAATTTTTTTGGCGGGAAAGTCATCTAGGGACCATATATGTATATCAATAGATACATTTAGGCTATTTCTATCGAAGCAGACGACTTTTTGTATGATTTTTCCGCAACCCGAAGTGGGAAAAATTCCGGAATTTGACTAATTTTTTTGACGGGAAAGTCATCAAGGGACCATACATGTAATTTTTTTGGCGGGAAAGTCAGCTAGGGACCATAAATGTATATAAATAGATACATTTAGGCTATTTCTATCGAAGCAGACGACTTTTTGTATGATTTTTCCGCAACCGGAAGTGGGAAAAATTCCGGAATTTGACTAATTTTTTTGGCGGGAAAGTCATCTAGGTACCATACATGTAATTTTTTTGGCGGGAAAGTCAGCTAGGGACCATATATGTATATAAATAGATACATTTAGGCTATTTCTATCGAAGCAGACGACTTCTTGTATGATTTTTCCGCAACCGGAAGTGGGAAAAATTCCGGAATTTGACTAATTTTTTTGGCGGGAAAGTCATCTAGGGACCATATATGTATATAAATAGATACATTTAGGCTATTTCAATCGAAGCAGACGACTTTTTGTATGATTTTTCCGCAACCGGAAGTGGGAAAAATTCCGGAATTTGACTAATTTTTTTGGCGGGAAAGTCATCAAGGGACCATACATGTAATTTTTTTGGCGGGAAAGTCAGCTAGGGACCACAAATGTATATAAATAGATACATTTAGGCTATTTCTATCGAAGCAGATGACTTTTTGTATGATTTTTCCGCAACCGGAAGTGGGAAAAATTCCGGAATTTTACTAATTTTTTTGCCGGGAAAGTCATCTAGGGACCATACATGTAATTTTTTTGGCGGGAAAGTCAGCTAGGGACCATATATGTATATAAATAGATACATTTAGGCTATTTCTATCGAAGCAGACGACTTTTTGTATGATTTTTCCGCAACCGGAATAGGGAAAAATTCCGGAATTTGACTAATTTTTTTGGCGGGAAAGTCATCTAGGGACCATATATGTATATAAATAGATACATTTAGGCTATTTCTATCGAAGCAGACGACTTTTTGTATGATTTTTCCGCAACCCGAAGGGGAAAAATTCCGGAATTTGACTAATTTTTTTGGCGGGAAAGTCATCAAGGGACCATACATGTAATTTTTTTGGCGGGAAAGTCAGCTAGGGACCATAAATGTATATAAATAGATACATTTAGGCTATTTCTATCGAAGCAGACGACTTTTTGTATGATTTTTCCGCAACCGGAAGTGGGAAAAATTCCGGAATTTGACTAATTTTTTTGGCAGGAAAGTCATCTAGGGACCATACATGTAATTTTTTTGGCGGGAAGGTCATCTAGGGACCATATATGTATATAAATAGATACATTTAGGCTATTTCTATCGAAGCAGACGACTTTTTGTATGATTTTTCCGCAACCGGAAGTGGGAAAAATTCCGGAATTTGACTAATTTTTTTGGCGGGAAAGTCATCAAGGGACCATACATGTAATTTTTTTGGCGGGAAAGTCAGCTAGGGACCATAAATGTATATAAATAGATACATTTAGGCTATTTCTATCGAAGCAGACGACTTTTTGTATGATTTTTCCGCAACCGGAAGTGGGAAAAATTCCGGAATTTGACTAATTTTTTTGGCGGGAAAATCATCTAGAGACCATATATGTATATAAAGAGATACATTTAGGCTATTTCTATCGAAGCAGACGACTTTTTGTATGATTTTTCCGCAACCGGAAGTGGGAAAAATTCCGGAATTTGACTATTTTTTTTGGCGGGAAAGTCATCAAGGGACCATACATGTAATTTTTTTGGCGGGAAAGTCAGCTAGGGACCATAAATGTATATAAATAGATACATTTAGGCTATTTCTATCGAAGCAGACGACTTTTTGTATGATTTTTCCGCAACCGGAAGTGGGAAAAATTCCGGAATTTGACTAATTTTTTTGGCGGGAAAGTCATCTAGGGACCATACATGTAATTTTTTTGGCGGGAAAGTCAGCTAGGGACCATAAATGTATATAAATAGATACATTTAGGCTATTTCTATCGAAGCAGACGACTTTTTGTATGATTTTTCCGCAACCGGAAGTGGGAAAAATTCCGGAATTTGACTAATTTTTTTGGCGGGAAAGTCATCTAGGGACCATATATGTATATAAATAGATACATTTAGGCTATTTCTATCGAAGCAGACGACTTTTTGTATGATTTTTCCGCAACCGGAAGTGGGAAAAATTCCGGAAGGTGGAGGAGATTTGCAGACATTTTTTCAGGACATCAATTAACCGAAAATGTGGAGACTCTAGGGACTCAGTATCACTCCTGAATTTCTCCCTGAATTTCTCACTGACTGTAATGTTAAAATAAAACAATTTCTGTTGAAATATTTTACATGATAGATAATGTTTCTCTGAAGTGTTCATTTCAGTTATTTGGGATTTTGAATATATCAGTACAGAAATTGCTGATTGTTTTAATGTAATATATGCTGTTAAATTTATTATATTATAAATTGAGTGGAGGAGGGTGTGAAGCGAACCAATAATTACGACGAGCAAACCGAAAATTTTTGTTTGAATTGTTGTAATAATCGGTCTCATTACTTTGTTAGAGATTTCACAAGAAGCTAAAATTTCATAAAGCGCAAATTGCCGAATAGTTTAGTAAAACTTATTTTATATTATTTATAGATTTTTTATGCAAGTGATGCTCTTTAAAAGATGTTATACAGTATGGAACCGTTTATCCGGAATCCAGTTAACCGGAAAACCAGTTATCCAGAATAATATTTCCAATTGTCTGATTTCAGAATTTCTCCATAAAAAAAGTGCCACAGTGCTAATTTGACATGTTCATTGTTTGATACATTACTCACATGCATGGTATAATTTAATGCCAATATCTGGGATTTTAAATGGAAGAATATATAGTTAGATATTGGGAGTTTTGATTTTTATGCAGAAATGTTGTTGGGGAAGTGTTATGCAGAAACAAGGGATTACAATAAATTGTCTTTTCTCAAATCTGAATAAAATGTTGATCTTGATTGGATCCGATTCTTAATCTGTGTAATCTAATAATTAATTTGAAATCAGAAACAATGCCACAGCCACATATATTCTACAAATACATGTTGCTTTAATGCCCAACCAGTTATCCAAAAAAACCAGTTATCCGGAATACGTGTGACCCCAGCCATTCCGTATAAATGGTTCTATACTGTATATAGCAATTGTTTTAATAATGGAATATGGAAGTATTTAAAATTTCCATGTTTGGTGCCAGATGCGGTTTTACTAGCCCGTGTCCCTTGAAGGCGAAATTTTTATTCATTGCTACGAATGATATCTTTTAAATATATTTAAGTTTTAACCAAATTTTTTGTCTATTTCCCGCTAGTTTGATTTTAGCGACTCAAATGGTCTCCTAAATTCACTTTCGTCTAAAGCCAGCCCTATTGTGGAAATACGAGTAAAACTGATTTTTAGGTAGATTTCGTAAGAAATACTACCTATTATATTCTCCCCTAAGTTGGTATTTTTGAAACATTTTTGCAGATCTACGCCGATCATGACTCCCAAAACCCAAAACCACCCCCCAGTTAAAAACTTTATCTATCTATCTATCTATCTATCTATGTCACTTTTTTATGGACACGATAACTGCAATAATTCTGAACGAATCTCTTCCAAACTGATACACAAAATCAAGGGGCATAAAATCTCGGTCAAGCTCGTTAATGGGCAAAATCGAACCAGGAGGGGGAGGGGGAGTGCTTTTTGTGAAAACAGAAAAAATCCCATAACTTCTTAATTATGATTCTTAATATTATCTAAAACATCATCTATATTATATTGACAAGTTTTTTTCATAAGACAAACCCTTATAGCAAAAAAACAAAAAAAATCCCTGCCGGCTCCGCCTGCAAACAAGTTGGGAAACAAGTCTGGAATCAAGTAAGATTGTGGGCGGTCCCAACTGCGGCATCATGGCAAAAAGGTCATTTCTTTCACAATTCCCAACAAACAGGCGCCCCGCAGTCTGCGTCTTTGAAATCTACCTGTGCCTGTAGGCCAAGCCGTCAGGGATTTTTTTCTTTCTTTCTTCTTCTCAAAATATTCTTTTATTTATTCTGTATATTTAGTTTTAATATCACAGTATATCGTCATATCGCGATATTTAGCTGACGATATACCACGATATTGAAATTGAGATATCGCCCAGCCCTACTGTGTATACTGGTATTCTGGTGGCGCACAGTTGCTAGAATATTGTATCACGATACCGCCAGCTCAATAATGTTGATTGATTAATATAGTATTTTAAATAACTGGAATATAATAATTACAATTATTAATTAAAAAATTATGTGAATTAGAATCTTAGAAACTTTTATGCACAATTTAAGAATTCATTTTTGACTGTGGCTAAAATATAATGCGTGTTTTGATTTTTTAAGAACAAGCATTTAAAAAAAAAAAAAATCCATTGAGCAATTCTGAGAGTTCCAGACTTTTTCTTCTTTTTTCAACAAGCAACTACAGTAGACTCCCTCAAATCTGCAATTTTCTAAAATCCGCACATTGTTTCAGGTGTAAACAGTGAAACTTACAGTTAAGATATAAGGGGAAATTCAAGATTTTTTTTTTTTATATCAATCCGTACGGATTTTATGTAAGTCCGGTTAATATCACTGAACTCTTACTTTCTCATAAAAGAAGTATAAATTTATTTCCAAAAATTTTCAAGATAACACTGATATTAGTGGTGATTGATCTTTTTATCAAATACATTTATGTATTAATCAAGCTTTTTTGTTTATTAAATCTGGCCAACCATCAAATAAAATTTTGTAATTTTATGGTTTTGATGTAAATTACTAGTATACCTTCTATATTTTGTGTAATTTATCAAATTGAAGAGTGAACATTTCTTTGCAAGTAATCGTTGAAAGTGTGAATGTCATTTTGCTCATTTGCTATTACTACAAAAATATGAAAATGCCTGTACAATGATTGCTTCCTGTTTTGACGTCAAATAAAATTGGTAATAAGAAATTTAATTTTCCAAGTTTTCTATCAAAAATATTAAAATTTCCAGACTTTTTTATAATTTTTTTCCTCTGACTATTCTAGGTTTTCTGTAACCCACAGCAACCTGTTATGTTAAAAGGGTTATTTGGTTTTGCTTAGACATAAAATACGTCTTTTTAAAAGTACGGTACTTCTCTATTATCCCGTCGACCACTTTTCATAACAAAAAACTATCGCCAGACTGTAACGTCCAATAAACGGGAGAACATTGTCATTGTAATATCAAAATAAATAAAATATAAGAATTTAAGGACAATTGTTATTTTAATTAATGAAATAACTAATAAATCAGTAAAACATAATGAAAAATACACGCAAATGTCGAATTAAAAACGATAGTTTTTTGTTATGAAAAGTGGTTGGCGGGATAATAGAGAGTACCCAATACTTAAAAGCTGAATGTAATCTTAAAAACATAATAAAAATTTAGAATTAGGCTAATTGAAAGGTGTTTTGTGTGCGTCAGGTTTGGGGATTACCATTTTGGGAAAAAAAAGAAGTGTTAATTTTAATAAGAAAAAAAGCTTCCTAAGAAAAATTTAAATAAAAGTAAACATTATTCCCATTGATTGGTACTGGCTTCAATTTTCTACAGTTATTTGTAGTGGATTAGTAAGAGAGATTTATCCTTTTTTTTTCTCAGATACAACACATACATACAAACCAAAGGTTTTTATTTATGTATGTGCAATGATTTTTTAGTACTTTTATGTTAGCTGGGCACAGATGATAAATTGCCAACTATTGTCCCATCGCTATCATTTGTATTGCATTTACTTCACTTAAAATATAAACCTTTTTATTTAAAATACATAACTTTCATTTAAAATGGATGCCTTTAACACTTTTTTTTTAACTCCTTCCATTAAAAAAAAACTCATAAGTTTTTTTCAGTATAGGGGTCTTGGCAACCTAGAGAAAACATAGAACAATGAATGAGGTATCATTTGAAAAGTTTTTGAACAAGTTTCTGAGATAGTAACATCCACATTTCGTTAAAATGCGTTGTTTGACTTTTTTAAAAAAAATTAGTGCTAAAGCGTACCAGAAAATAATATCAAAGATTGCTGTGCGAAAGCTTCACACGGGTCCTTCTGGTAAAATAAAAATCTGAGAATGAAAAGGGTGAATAAAGTTGCTACAAGAAAAACACAAATTAATATGAACATTATTTTATTACAATTTCTACAAAAATATAAACATATCAGGCTAACCAAAATATTAAAAAACATTGTATCTAATTATAAATAATGCAATTCAGAGATGGAAGCATCCACTATAGCTAAAAATAATTAATTATTAAGACGCACAACTATGGGCTGCAAATGCCTTGCATCTTGCAATGATTCTTTATTTCTAGTAAAGTATTTTCCCATTAGTTCAGGCAAAACAACTAAATGAAAAAAAGTTTTGGCAGACTGCACATTTATATGCCAAAATGCATCATCTATAGAAATTCTTTCTACAAACACAGACTGTCCAGTCCATACTACAAAATCACAATATTCTCTTCCAGATATTCCCAACTGTACTTGAACTTGATAGAAATATGTGTGATCCTGTTTCAAAAATGTAGCATTCCCCACTGTTTCCAAGCAGCTACTTCTGTTTTCTATTTCTTCTTTGGAACATCCTTTTAAACAATATGGACATTTTATTTCCAGACAGCCTTCTCCACAACAATCACAACTAATAAGTCCATCAGGAGATGCACCAAAAAAGGGATACTCACTGCTAATAATTAGCCCAGATTTACATATCTGAAAATTCAAATGTTCTTTAACTTTAATGGACGAATACTGTTTTAATGCTGTTTTCTCATGTGTACATCCCCATTGTATAGCTTTGGTTGTTAATTTAACCCTATTAGGATAACATATAGCTTTTATTAAGCTTAATGCTGGTTTTTCCAATAAAGTACTACATACTGCTTTAAACTTTGATGCAGTTACTCTGCCAACACGATGTTTATGTCATAAACTTGAAGAAGCTTGTTTAATTGTGTTTTTCAAGATGTTACTTGCTTGCAATGGAGAAACTGCTATATTTATTTCCAGGGCTTTCTTTTGTATAAAGCCAAGAGGCTGAGACAACAATGCTTCATCAAACAAAGATGCTAATTCAAGTGGGTAATCAGTATCAGTGGCATTTGAATCACAAAATGGTTTCACAACATTAAGTATTGCAGCTTGGGGATTTATGGCTTTTACATCTGTAAGAAAATTTATAAATTCATTGTCAGTCATTTCAGGAATATTTTGAGTCCTGCACGCATCTGAATTTTGTGTCTCTAATGATTTTCTAAGTTGGCTTATTGGTGTTGAGAAGTCGATATCCTCTACTTTTGTATACCTCACAGTTTGTCCACTGGGTGCCGTCCAATATGCTGGCAAGTCTGTGACAGTTTTCTTCTCTATTTTGCGTATTAAATCTTCTATGAAAAATAATAAGGCAGCAACATGGGAACACGATTCACTTAACCCAGCAATACAAGTACAGTGGGCATTCTTTACAGTTCCTCCAGTTTCAGCAATCACCCACACATCAAGTGGTTTTGCATTCAGTTGCTGAGAATGTTGAACCTGAAATTTCGAGAAAATAAAAGATATAAATTAATTAAGTGAAGCCAGCTATTAGCATGTTCATTAAGATTTGTACAGAAAAACAATGGAACTGTGAAACATTATTTTCTGCTTCCTGATTGATTTGTCAACAATAACCCAGGTTATAAAACATGCAAGGGATAATTAAAAAACATATAAAAAGCTAAATTTTAATTGGTTATTTTTTATAAACCAAACACTTTAAAGGTGGCCCATTACTGGCACATCTACCCTAACTCATTCACATAATCCTGAAAATATTTATCAAATTCATCCAAAATTTGTTCACCATTATTTCACTGCCTCCTGCATGATGAAATGCACCTACCAGCATGGCATCAAGCATCAGTCTGCCTGATTCCAAGCTGAAGTACTTATTTACAAAGTACAAGAGAAAACAGAAAATCACAATTTTCACAAATTGTTAATTTTTTGCAGATCCTTGAAATTTTAGCCTTTTCAGCCCTTTTCCTATTGGCTTATAAACCACTTCTGTTGCAGTAATAATGAAAGATTTTATCTCCATTTTTTTTTCTAGTTTCACTTCCACTTTGTCAAATATACATAGAGCTGGTTTCTCTTTCTAAATAAAAATTTTTGCAGAAATTAAAATAATTTAATATGTAATTTTCAATAAATAGTCAATAAGGGTAAAGAAGGAAATATAAAGTACATAAATTCTCTAAATCATTAAAATAAACAATATTTATAGTAAAAAATCTTGTATTTACTTTCCAGTTAAGTCTTTCAAAATTTGTTCTGCTTTTAAAGTGGAATGTCCTTGAGAATATACAGTTTTCAAATTGAAAATTCATGAGAATGTGCATTATAAATTACTTTTAAATGCGTTTTCCTACAATTTACTAATAATTCAAGTGTGATATGAGAACAATTTATTACCACTAAGAAAAATGATAAAATATGAAAACAGCCGATCTATAATACCAAACAAATAATACTTAAAACAGAAAAAAATTCAATTTGTTATCTTATTCCCCGATAGTTGGAGCCAAAACAATACTTAGAATCGCTCACTGCCCAGACAGACAGCGCATGCACCTTAAAAGCAGGGAAAATCGTCCAATCAAACGAAGGGCACACTGCACAGTGAGCTGCGATTGGAGAAAATGAGCCAGATATCCGTGTCGGGAACGTCTTTGAAATATACAAAAAGCCGCAGGGAACTTAGTTTTTCGCATTAACATTAGCACACTCATAGAGGACACACTTTCTCGTCTCTCTGGAGAGACTCGAGTGAGTCATTTAGTTTTTGAAGAGATTTTTCCACAGTAATACATGGATTCTGGTTCTAATCTTTTATTCCCATAGACTAAATTTTGTCCTCATTTCAATAAAATAGATTCTGAATTCGTACAGAATTTTTTTTTTTTTTTAAAAAGGGAACCGCTGAGCTAGAATGGCGGTTTTTCCACATTAATAAAGGGAACACATTTCTAATCTTTCATTTACTCCTCATTTCAATAAAGCTTATACGAAACTTATATAGAAATAAATGTATTGTATGGTTGTAATTTTTTTACACGATATAGTCCTCTTTTCCGTAATACAAAATCGAATTCGTAACATGTCATTTTAAAGTTTTTTTTTCTTTGCGAATTATAAAGTTCAGCCGATAAATAACTAATAGGCTAAATATTAATAAAAGGAACCCGATTCCCTTTAGAGTAATTTTATCCTCTTTTCAATAAAGCTTGTTGGCTAAATAGACTATTTATACTCAAATTAGGCTATTTATGGGGATAAGAATCAAAAATACATGAGGGGAAATATTCAACCATTTATACCCATTTAGGCTATTCATATCAAATTAATATTTAGGTTATATAGCCCAATTTAGTCTTAAATATATTTTATTTATATATAATTAGAATATCTAGCCCAACTTAGGCTATCTAACCCAACTATTGGGTATTGTATTATTTTTATTATAGAATAAAAATAATACAATATTAGGTTATAAATTGTGTATTACTTCTACTATATATATAAAACACAAACGGAAATTTCGTTCCGTTCCTTAATAACTCGAGTTCTGCTGAATGGAATTTGATGGAACTTGCACTGTTGGATAGATAATTTTCGTTATAGAATTATGATGGAAATTTCTGTTATTTTGGACGATAAGGTTACCATAGGTCTTTTTTTTTTTTTGGCGACCATTATCGTTGGCGAAAGAATTGAAACGGCTATATCAGAAAATAATGCAAACACATAGAAAAATAAAAGAAAATTATGTTATTAATTTTATTTAACCCCCCCTCCCACTCCCCGCAAAAAAAGAAAACGAAAGTAAAAAAACTGTTTTAATGAGGCATAATATTTAATTTAAACACCAAAAGAATGTTTGTAATGCTTAAAAATATTTGCAATGCATGAGATTGCAATTCAGATTAAGTCAATATTTGGCGATTTATCATTTGCATCAGGTTAACAAAGATGCATCTGATAATTTGATTTAATAAAATATGAGTATTTTTTTCTTTTTTACTTTCTGTTAATTTTTTTTTATATAACTTCCCTATCATATGTATTAAGGGAGGAACTAGCAGATGTATTTGTAAAAATAATTGCATTTATGAGTTACATGTTATTTGTTTATGTACGGTTTTGATTTTACTTTTGTCGCCAAGCAATGTGATTTTAAGCAAAAAATGCATAAGCGTGACATCAGCTTGAGCGATATTAGCAATAATAGTATTTTTTCGTGTATACAAGATCCTTTTTGAAGTAAATATTTATATTCAAATGTAAATTATATAAATAGCAGTTATTGTTATGAATATGGGATCAAATATTTAAATTTTAGTGAATGTCTGCCACTCAAACATATATTGTAAAATAATTAAATTTTAGACATTTAAAAATTTACTACGGAAACATGCCGGTTTGTTTTCACCACTTAGTCTATTTCGACCCTACACTTAGGCTAGATTAGGCTATTTAGGCCTATTTATACCTAAATATGCACACTAGAAAAGGGAAAGGCAGCTAGGGACCATATATGTATATAAATAGATACATTTAGGCTATTTCTAGCCTATTTCGGCTATTTTTAGGCCTAAATCCGTCGAAAAAAAGGGTAAAAAATTTCCTCGAAGCAGACGACTTTTTGTATGATTTCCGCAACCGGAAGTGGGAAAAATTACGGAATTTGACTAATTTTTTTGGCAGGAAAGTCAGCTAGGGACCATATATGTATATAAATAGATACATTTAGGCTATTTCTATCGAAGCAGACGACTTTTTGTATGATTTTTCCGCAACCGGAAGTGGGAAAAATTCTGGAATTTGACTAATTTTTTTGGCGGGAAAGTCATCTAGGGACCATATATGTATATAAATAGATACATTTAGGCTATTTCTATCGAAGCAGACGACTTTTTGTATGATTTTTCCGCAACCGGAAGTGGGAAAAATTCCGGAATTTGACTAATTTTTTTGGCGGGAAAGTCATCTAGGGACCATATATGTATATAAATAGATACATTTAGGCTATTTCTATCGAAGCAGACGACTTTTTGTATGATTTTTCCGCAACCGGAAGTGGGAAAAATTCCGGAATTTGACTAATTTTTTTGGCGGGAAAGTCATCTAGGGACCATATATGTATATAAATAGATACATTTAGGCTATTTCTATCGAAGCAGACGACTTTTTGTATGATTTTTCCGCAACCGGAAGTGGGAAAAATTCCGGAATTTGACTAATTTTTTTGGCGGGAAAGTCATCAAGAGACCATACATGTAATTTTTTTGGCGGGAAAGTCAGCTGGGAACATAAATGTATATAAATAGATACATTTAGGCTATTTCTATCGAAGCAGACGACTTTTTGTATGATTTTTCCGCAACCGGAAGTGGGAAAAATTCCGGAATTTGACTAATTTTTTTGGCGGGAAAGTCATCTAGGGACCATATATGTATATAAATAGATACATTTAGGCTATTTCTATCGAAGCAGACGACTTTTTGTATGATTTTTCCGCAACCCGAAGTGGGAAAAATTCCGGAATTTGACTAATTTTTTTGGCGGGAAAGTCATCAAGGGACCATACATGTAATTTTTTTGGCGGGAAAGTCAGCTAGGGACCATAAATGTATATAAATAGATACATTTAGGCTATTTCTATCGAAGCAGACGACTTTTTGTATGATTTTTCCGCAACCGGAAGTGGGAAAAATTCCGGAATTTGACTAATTTTTTTGGCGGGAAAGTCATCTAGGGACCATATATGTATATAAATAGATACATTTAGGCTATTTCTATCGAAGCAGACGACTTTTTGTATGATTTTTCCGCAACCGGAAGTGGGAAAAATTCCGGAATTTGACTAATTTTTTTGGCGGGAAAGTCATCTAGGGACCATATATGTATATCAATAGATACATTTAGGCTATTTCTATCGAAGCAGACGACTTTTTGTATGATTTTTCCGCAACCCGAAGTGGGAAAAATTCCGGAATTTGACTAATTTTTTTGACGGGAAAGTCATCAAGGGACCATACATGTAATTTTTTTGGCGGGAAAGTCAGCTAGGGACCATAAATGTATATAAATAGATACATTTAGGCTATTTCTATCGAAGCAGACGACTTTTTGTATGATTTTTCCGCAACCGGAAGTGGGAAAAATTCCGGAATTTGACTAATTTTTTTGGCGGGAAAGTCATCTAGGTACCATACATGTAATTTTTTTGGCGGGAAAGTCAGCTAGGGACCATATATGTATATAAATAGATACATTTAGGCTATTTCTATCGAAGCAGACGACTTCTTGTATGATTTTTCCGCAACCGGAAGTGGGAAAAATTCCGGAATTTGACTAATTTTTTTGGCGGGAAAGTCATCTAGGGACCATATATGTATATAAATAGATACATTTAGGCTATTTCAATCGAAGCAGACGACTTTTTGTATGATTTTTCCGCAACCGGAAGTGGGAAAAATTCCGGAATTTGACTAATTTTTTTGGCGGGAAAGTCATCAAGGGACCATACATGTAATTTTTTTGGCGGGAAAGTCAGCTAGGGACCACAAATGTATATAAATAGATACATTTAGGCTATTTCTATCGAAGCAGATGACTTTTTGTATGATTTTTCCGCAACCGGAAGTGGGAAAAATTCCGGAATTTTACTAATTTTTTTGCCGGGAAAGTCATCTAGGGACCATACATGTAATTTTTTTGGCGGGAAAGTCAGCTAGGGACCATATATGTATATAAATAGATACATTTAGGCTATTTCTATCGAAGCAGACGACTTTTTGTATGATTTTTCCGCAACCGGAATAGGGAAAAATTCCGGAATTTGACTAATTTTTTTGGCGGGAAAGTCATCTAGGGACCATATATGTATATAAATAGATACATTTAGGCTATTTCTATCGAAGCAGACGACTTTTTGTATGATTTTTCCGCAACCCGAAGGGGAAAAATTCCGGAATTTGACTAATTTTTTTGGCGGGAAAGTCATCAAGGGACCATACATGTAATTTTTTTGGCGGGAAAGTCAGCTAGGGACCATAAATGTATATAAATAGATACATTTAGGCTATTTCTATCGAAGCAGACGACTTTTTGTATGATTTTTCCGCAACCGGAAGTGGGAAAAATTCCGGAATTTGACTAATTTTTTTGGCAGGAAAGTCATCTAGGGACCATACATGTAATTTTTTTGGCGGGAAGGTCATCTAGGGACCATATATGTATATAAATAGATACATTTAGGCTATTTCTATCGAAGCAGACGACTTTTTGTATGATTTTTCCGCAACCGGAAGTGGGAAAAATTCCGGAATTTGACTAATTTTTTTGGCGGGAAAGTCATCAAGGGACCATACATGTAATTTTTTTGGCGGGAAAGTCAGCTAGGGACCATAAATGTATATAAATAGATACATTTAGGCTATTTCTATCGAAGCAGACGACTTTTTGTATGATTTTTCCGCAACCGGAAGTGGGAAAAATTCCGGAATTTGACTAATTTTTTTGGCGGGAAAATCATCTAGAGACCATATATGTATATAAAGAGATACATTTAGGCTATTTCTATCGAAGCAGACGACTTTTTGTATGATTTTTCCGCAACCGGAAGTGGGAAAAATTCCGGAATTTGACTATTTTTTTTGGCGGGAAAGTCATCAAGGGACCATACATGTAATTTTTTTGGCGGGAAAGTCAGCTAGGGACCATAAATGTATATAAATAGATACATTTAGGCTATTTCTATCGAAGCAGACGACTTTTTGTATGATTTTTCCGCAACCGGAAGTGGGAAAAATTCCGGAATTTGACTAATTTTTTTGGCGGGAAAGTCATCTAGGGACCATACATGTAATTTTTTTGGCGGGAAAGTCAGCTAGGGACCATATATGTATATAAATAGATACATTTAGGCTATTTCAATCGAAGCAGACGACTTTTTGTATAATTTTTCCGCAACCGGAAGTGGGAAAAATTCCGCAATTTGACTAATTTTTTTGGCGGGAAAGTCATCAAGGGACCATACATGTAATTTTTTTGGCGGGAAAGTCAGCTAGGAACCATAAATGTATATAAATAGATACATTTAGGCTATTTCTATCGAAGCAGATGACTTTTTCTATGATTTTTCCGCAACCGGAAGTGGGAAAAATTCCGGAATTTTACTAATTTTTTTGGCGGGAAAGTCATCTAGGGACCATACATGTAATTTTTTTGGCGGGAAAGTCATCTAGGGACCATATATGTATATAAATAGATACATTTAGGCTATTTCTATCGAAGCAGACGACTTTTTGTATGATTTTTCCGAAGTGGGAAAAATTCCGGAATTTGACTAATTTTTTTGGCGGGAAAGTCATCAAGGGACCATACATGTAATTTTTTTGGCGGGAAAGTCAGCTAGGGACCATAAATGTATATAAATAGATACATTTAGGCTATTTCTATCGAAGCAGACGACTTTTTGTATGATTTTTCCGCAACCGGAAGTGGGAAAAATTCCGGAATTTGACTAATTTTTTTGGCGGGAAAGTCATCTAGGGACCATATATGTATATAAATAGATACATTTAGGCTATTTCTATCGAAGCAGACGACTTTTTGTATGATTTTTCCGCAACCCAAAGTGGGAAAAATTCCGGAATTTGACTAATTTTTTTGGCGGGAAAGTCATTTGGGACCATATATGTAATTTTTTTGGCGGGAAAGTCAGCTAGGGACCATAAATGTATATAAATAGATACATTTAGGCTATTTCTATCGAAGCAGACGACTTTTTGTATGATTTTTCCGCAACCGGAAGTGGGAAAAATTCCGGAATTTGACTAATTTTTTTGGCGGGAAAGTCATTTGGGACCATATATGTATATAAATAGATACATTTAGGCTATTTCTATCGAAGCAGACGACTTTTTGTATGATTTTTCCGCAACCGGAAGTGGGAAAAATTCCGGAATTTGACTAATTTTTTTGGCGGGAAAGTCATCTAGGGACCATATATGTATATAAATAGATACATTTAGGCTATTTCTATCGAAGCAGACGACTTTTTGTATGATTTTTCCGCAACCCGAAGTGGGAAAAATTCCGGAATTTGACTAATTTTTTTGGCGGGAAAGTCATCAAGGGACCATACATGTAATTTTTTTGGCGGGAAAGTCAGCTAGGGACCATAAATGTATATAAATAGATACATTTAGGCTATTTCAATCGAAGCAGACGACTTTTTGTATGATTTTTCCGCAACCGGAAGTGGGAAAATTCCGGAATTTGACTAATTTTTTTGGCGGGAAAGTCATCAAGGGACCACACATGTAATTTTTTTGGCGGGAAAGTCAGCTAGGGACCATAAATGTATATAAATAGATACATTTAGGCTATTTCTATCGAAGCAGATGACTTTTTGTATGATTTTTCCGCAACCGGAAGTGGGAAAAATTCCGGAATTTGACTAATTTTTTTGGCGGGAAAGTCATCTAGGGACCATACATGTAATTTTTTTGGCGGGAAAGTCAGCTAGGGACCATATATGTATATAAATAGATACATTTAGGCTATTTCTATCGAAGCAGACGACTTTTTGTATGATTTTTCCGCAACCGGAATTGGGAAAAATTCCGGAATTTGACTAATTTTTTTGGCGGGAAAGTCATCTAGGGACCATATATGTATATAAATAGATACATTTAGGCTATTTCTATCGAAGCAGACGACTTTTTGTATGATTTTTCCGCAACCCGAAGTGGGAAAAATTCCGGAATTTGACTAATTTTTTTGGCGGGAAAGTCATCAAGGGACCATACATGTAATTTTTTTGGCGGGAAAGTCAGCTAGGGACCATAAATGTATATAAATAGATACATTTAGGCTATTTCTATCGAAGCAGACGACTTTTTGTATGATTTTTCCGCAACCGGAAGTGGGAAAAATTCCGGAATTTGACTAATTTTTTTGGCGGGAAAGTCATCTAGGGACCATATATGTATATAAATAGATACATTTAGGCTATTTCTATCGAAGCAGACGACTTTTTGTATGATTTTTCCGCAACCGGAAGTGGGAAAAATTCCGGAATTTGACTAATTTTTTTGGCGGGAAAGTCATCTAGGGACCATACATGTAATTTTTTTGGCGGGAAAGTCAGCTAGGGACCATATATGTATATAAATAGATACATTTAGGCTATTTCTATCGAAGCAGACGACTTTTTGTATGATTTTTCCGCAACCGGAAGTGGGAAAAATTCCGGAATTTGACTAATTTTTTTGGCGGGAAAGTCATCTAGGGACCATATATGTATATAAATAGATACATTTAGGCTATTTCAATCGAAGCAGACGACTTTTTGTATGATTTTTCCGCAACCGGAAGTGGGAAAAATTCCGGAATTTGACTAATTTTTTTGGCGGGAAAGTCATCAAGGGACCATACATGTAATTTTTTTGGCGGGAAAGTCAGCTAGGGACCATAAATGTATATAAATAGATACATTTAGGCTATTTCTATCGAAGCAGATGACTTTTTGTATGATTTTTCCGCAACCGGAAGTGGGAAAAATTCCGGAATTTTACTAATTTTTTTGCCGGGAAAGTCATCTAGGGACCATACATGTAATTTTTTTGGCGGGAAAGTCAGCTAGGGACTATATATGTATATAAATAGATACATTTAGGCTATTTCTATCGAAGCAGACGACTTTTTGTATGATTTTTCCGCAACCGGAATAGGGAAAAATTCCGGAATTTGACTAATTTTTTTGGCGGGAAAGTCATCTAGGGACCATATATGTATATAAATAGATACATTTAGGCTATTTCTATCGAAGCAGACGACTTTTTGTATGATTTTTCCGCAACCCGAAGGGGAAAAATTCCGGAATTTGACTAATTTTTTGGCGGGAAAGTCATCAAGGGACCATACATGTAATTTTTTTGGCGGGAAAGTCAGCTAGGGACCATAAATGTATATAAATAGATACATTTAGGCTATTTCTATCGAAGCAGACGACTTTTTGTATGATTTTTCCGCAACCGGAAGTGGGAAAAATTCCGGAATTTGACTAATTTTTTTGGCAGGAAAGTCATCTAGGGACCATACATGTAATTTTTTTGGCGGGAAGGTCATCTAGGGACCATATATGTATATAAATAGCTACATTTAGGCTATTTCTATCGAAGCAGACGACTTTTTGTATGATTTTTCCGCAACCGGAAGTGGGAAAAATTCCGGAATTTGACTAATTTTTTTGGCGGGAAAGTCATCAAGGGACCATACATGTAATTTTTTTGGCGGGAAAGTCAGCTAGGGACCATAAATGTATATAAATAGATACATTTAGGCTATTTCTATCGAAGCAGACGACTTTTTGTATGATTTTTCCGCAACCGGAAGTGGGAAAAATTCCGGAATTTGACTAATTTTTTTGGCGGGAAAGTCATCTAGGGACCATATATGTATATAAAGAGATACATTTAGGCTATTTCTATCGAAGCAGACGACTTTTTGTATGATTTTTCCGCAACCGGAAGTGGGAAAAATTCCGGAATTTGACTAATTTTTTTGGCGGGAAAGTCATCAAGGGACCATACATGTAATTTTTTTGGCGGGAAAGTCAGCTAGGGACCATAAATGTATATAAATAGATACATTTAGGCTATTTCTATCGAAGCAGACGACTTTTTGTATGATTTTTCCGCAACCGGAAGTGGGAAAAATTCCGGAATTTGACTAATTTTTTTGGCGGGAAAGTCATCTAGGGACCATATATGTATATAAATAGATACATTTAGGCTATTTCTATCGAAGCAGACGACTTTTTGTATGATTTTTCCGCAACCCGAAGTGGGAAAAATTCCGGAATTTGACTAATTTTTTTGGCGGGAAAGTCATCAAGGGACCATACATGTAATTTTTTTGGCGGGAAAGTCAGCTAGGGACCATAAATGTATATAAATAGATA